>CM034149.1:653418222-653718222 GCA_019776745.2 Taxus chinensis
GCCATATACGAAGGGGATGAATGTTTTTGCATGTGAACCTTTTGGTAATGTACCTAAGAAAGAGAAATTTTTTGTCCCAAAATAATTTCTCCATTTTTTTAAAGATACAACAATGCCACAAAGCAATACTACCTCATGAATCTTATGTTGGATTTTTTTTTGTATATTTTCTACGATTTACACTTTTCTAGACTGTGCATACAAAATGGAGTCTATTTACGTATTTAAAATCTCATATTTTATAGGAAATTGTTATGGGTGGTATTTTTGGCCCATGGTCTTGGTACCCATTTGATTGTAATACTTCATGGAAAATTTCATATTGATGTGCCTACATATACTCACATGTTGATTAAGGCAAAGTAAAACTTTGAAGTACATTATTGTATTGTTGTAATACCAAAACTAGGATTTAATATAATTAAGGTATTCACTAAGGTGTAAATATGACCTAAAATTAGAAATACCAAAATATGATAATTACATAGATCCTAGAAACATGTAATGATCATATTCATTTATAAACAAGCCCTATACATTTGATAAATGGAAGTATAAGTTAGGATTATGAAGATTGCACTATTGCACAAGATATGAAAGTTGAAAAAGGAACTTGAATATAAAAATGGGTTGTGTAGAGTTTCATTGGGATTCCTGTAAAATTTAGAAGAGTGAAACTAAGTGTAGGGAATGTTTTCTTGAATAGAAAAAAATAGTTGGGTGTTTTTTCCCTCCTTGGTCAATTTTTACCTGTGTTATGTTGATCTAAATTTAAACCCTAGCACCTGAAATATCTATGTCTTAGGGTTGTAGAATGGTGTTTGGATGTTCACAATCACACTTCTCTAATTGACTATAACTTTCTTCTTATTCAAACTCTAGCTCTCTTTGCTTAAAATACCTAAAGGGGTTAGTTTACAATGGGTTAGATTTGTCAATCCCTCAATGAGTTAACAAATACCTACATAATAATACTTTGAATGTCTGCAATATGCCCGATAAAAATGTGTTTGGAAAAGAAGATGCAAATAAGACCTTTATTAAATTGGTAATAATATTTGGTGTATTAGCTTGGTAGTGTGCTTCAAGGAATGATATTGAAATGATAATCCTACTCTCAAGGGTGTTTTTTGTGATCCCGATAGAAAGAGTTGAGGCCTTTCTAATGATTAGGGTGATTGTGTTTTTATATATAACTTATGTGAAAGGATTTCTTTCATAATTGACCATAAAATGATATGGGAAACTTGTGCGTTTGAAAAAATGTCTGTTAGGATTGTTTAAGGAAAAAATGTCGGAAAGGGACATAAATTTAGGAATAAGTGAATTGAATGTATACATTACAATAGGTTAGGATAAATTCCAAATAATTGTTTCCTTGTTTCATTGGTACAAATTTAGGGTACTATAATTTCCCCCATTTCAATGTAATAATTATAAATTGGCAGATTAAAATAAAATGAATCATAAACAAAATCCTCCCAAAAGGACATGGTACAATAAGGATATGAATGTGTACATTCCCTTATCATTTTTTCCGTACATGTGAACCTCCCAAAAGGAAATAGTATGCATGAGATTGGAATGTGTGTGTCCCCTTCTCTTTTTTCCCATACACATGAACCTACATGTCATATATAAAAACATATATTAATTATCAAACAAGATCCTTATAAAATTAGTAAACTAACAAAAAATGAAATTAAAACATGAAATGTCTACACCTATATGCACCTGGTGTCAAATATAAGGGATGTAAATGTCACAAGTGAGAAATTTTAACATTTGAGCTTTCCATAATCCATTGTAATAATTGAGATTGCTAAGAGAGAAACTATAGAAATTGAGATTATTATGAGAGCCATCTTTTGTATAATTAAGCCTTACATGGAGCTGACCTATATCCAATTGATCCTACCATAGAGCTAACCTGTGTGTGTTTGAGCTTATTATTGGGCCAGTTTATTTGTGATCTTGATATATAAGCCATAACATTGTGTCTGTGTCATAATTCAACATGTTCAAATCTTTACAATATGTTCAAAACAATTGAGTGAATTTCATCACATGATGTCTAATGAAGCATTGCATTTGTGATCTACATAATTTTTTTAGAATAATCCCACAATATGCCCTATTTTTGAGATGAGTGATGCTACAAAGGATCACTTAACTAAAAAAAGTTGTTAGTTGTAATAATTGTATAAGCAAAAAAATCAATGACATAAACCATATCTAGTGTATCAACTACATGATAATAAGGAATAGTGTTTGTAAGATATAATCATTTGAGTACAAGAAGTATGTATCTTACAAAATATAAAACATATAATGACAACATTCTAGTAATTCAACAAATAACATAAGAATGATAAGAGAATACTATGAAAATAATACACAACACAACACATAAGGGATCAGTTGTGACATATGATATGCCATGGACATCATGAATAGGTATAATTGATAAGACATGACCGACTTGACCAATACTACTAGTTATTAGCTCGTGTATGCAAAAACAAGTATGTAGGAAACCATTGATCCCAAGGAAAAAAAGTGTAACAACCAACGTGCTAGTTCAAGCTATAAACATTAGAAAATACACCTTGCATATAAGGTAACTTAAGCTAAAAAATACAAAAACATTATAAAACAACAATAATCTCTAAAAATAAAATATTCCCAAATATAACTAAAAAATAAAAATAATATTGATTTAAGATATGTCATCTATTCAATTATCTTCACCTACCCACATTCAATGTTATCACATCCCTCTACCTACCCATTTACATTTCCAATGCACATTGCACCCATATCCATCACAATCCTCTATGTACCCTAAAACTATTAAAAAACTCATCCTCCCTTCACCCCCTTGGTTGCTTTCATAATTATTTACCTAGATCACACATTCTTTGTTTACAAATTTACCAAAGGCAAAGGTGAATTGTGAAAGACAGGTCTAAACTTGCAAGGTCGAGATCCAATCACCATATCTTCCTTGATACTACTTGAAATCCTTATTGTGACCAATTATCAAAATATTTCGAAGTCTTCTTTTTGGTCGTTATTTTTTTTGGATCGGATGATTGTAGGAGGAGATCAACCTTCTACAATCTATTCACCTGTAAAAACGTATACCATTTCATTTTATTTACTTCATTTATCATTGCATGTCTTAAATGTTCTTATGTCAACATTGAAAAGGTTGGAGATATAATTGAGGCATGTCCCCTAACAAACATAAAAAACTAAAATTTTCCTTTAGTGTGTGATTTTTCATATTTAGATTTAGATTTGGATCTTGGAAATTAAAACATACTTTATTCATTTCAAGAACCTCATGGAGTTCGTCATTTATTCAATAGAAACATCAGGAGCCTGTTTTACTTACTAATCCAACTTTTGAGTTAATTTTATGACATATATCTAACAATTCTTTAGGGCATCTCTATATCTACACATTCGCAAGTGCATAATAAATAGTTACATAATCATAAAAAACAACATGAAATAAGCTTAGAGCAGTGTGTAGTTAGCAATGATATAATCATAAAAATACAACAAGAAATGGGCATAGAGACAATGTGTAATAAGGAGTGATGTATTTCTAAAAATGCAACAAGTAATGGCCCTAGAACCAATAATTGAACAATCAAAGTGCCATAACATCATGTAAATTAAGAAGTATATCAATGATTATGCTAGAATCAAATGTGTAACAATCAATGTGTTGGGAGAAAGAAATATTCAAATATATTGTGAATCAACCATTGGGCCTAGAGCCAAAAATGTAATCATGTAATGTGTGCTAACAAAGTATGATAATGATCCATGTGTTTAAAAATGTGTACCATAAATAAAGTGTGTCATAGGCAACAAGTATGTAATGAAAATAAATCAAGAAATATAAAAAATATGTCATTGAATATTTTCTCCTATCATAATATGTAGTAAATGTGTAATAGGAGATTTGTTCTGATCTAAAGATATAACAAGTAACATGTCTAGAAAAAAATTTGGGTGATAGGAACCAAATGGGTGAGCGTAAATGAAACAAGTAATGAATGATCACACATGGAACAACAATATCATATGAGCAAATAGAGAAAAAATAATACAAATTTATAGAAGAAACAAAGCATAGAGAATAAATCAAACACAACATAGAGCATGCAAGTGTATAGAGAAAATACACTATAGAGCATACAAATGCACAAATTAAACACAACATAAAGCATACAAGGGCATAAAAAAGTAAAATTAGATAATTTATCACATGGTATTCAAAACATACGATCGTACAAGTTCTTGGAGCATTCAAATCAAATAATATCACAAATTAATCAAAGTATGTTACACACAAGTGCCTAAAGCAATAAAAACATTCAAGATCACATAGTATTCAAAGTATATAAACACAAAAGTTCTTAAAGAAGTGAAATTACATAATATAAAAAAACATAAAATAGTAGAAACAAACATGGAAATGAACAATATAAGCAATAGTGTTTGGTAGCCAAAATATGATCCAAATGCCAATAATAGTAAACTAGTATAACAATATAGTTTAAATCTATATGTGTAACAAGTGATAAATATAGGGAAGCATGGATCATGGTCCAATCAATGTATAGAAGTAAGCAATATGATCATAAAATAAAACATGATATAAAACATGTAGTAAGGGATAAAGTAACATGATCAATATAATACAATGTCTCTAATACATACTTCATGTGTAAGGATATGCTTGTTATAGGATCAATTGTGTAGATGCCCCTGGTGTAGGTATGCCCCCAATGTGGTAGACATCCCATGTGATAGAGGGATGTAAGAAGCCATAATGTGATAAAGATACGATCAGAGTAGGCTCAATGTGTAAGATGCCCTTGACGTAGACATGCCCCTAGGGTGTTAGGATATAAGAGCCATTAGATATGTAATTCCCATGAGTTATAATCTATTGATTTGTATTATGTATCTCAAGAGCTAAAGGTCGTGGAAATTAGATTTATGAATATTATCGAGAATATTTTTTAGTAACCATAACACCTTCACCCACTTTCATGTATATAATATAGATATATGATAGATTAAATTAAATATATAATACATATTTATAATTCATATAACATTACTACATTTTTATTATTAAAATCTCTAGCTTTAATTTTTAGTATACCCATATCTATCTTCCAAAATGAATACCTCAAACACTAGCTCTATATAGTTTTATAAAGACAAGAAGAGGCTACTATTAGAGTTTAGAAAGTGATTATCGTGCAAAGAAAGTTTGCTTTAACATGTTAATAATGAAAGTCTATCAAGTCAATAACTTGATTAATATTATTACCTATAAATATATTATCCATTATCCTCATATTATTTTACAATTAAATATCATGACATCTTAATCGAACACAATAATGTATGGTTGGTTAAGTACACTATCATACCCCTTAATATGCACTTCAATGAACATAATGACAAAGGAATCACTAAAATAACCCCTTGATGACACTATACTTTATGCCCAAATGTTATTGATGTTGAAAAAATCTTGACTTAAGAAAATGACTTGTGAAGATGTTTGAAACTTTATCATTTGTTTAGAAAACTTAAGATATGAATCTTGACCTTGTCTTGTGTTAGTTTCCAAATATAATGGATATAAATTTTAATGTGCTTTGTGTATAGTGTTACACTAGGTTGTGAGATATGTGTATAAAAATCTAATTGCACACCAAAGTGTTGTGTGTTGGGTGTACAAAAATATGAACTTGGAAAGCATGCATCTTATCCATAATAAATCATGTCTAGTAGTAGAAACTCTTCCTTACTCAGCTTCTGTAGTTAACAAATTAATACTATTCTATTTTTTATAAGACCAAGTTATGGAGCTCCCCAACCAAGATGGGATATGTTTCCTGAAGTTGAGTTATGATCACCTAGATCTCTTGCCTAATCACTATTTATGTAGCCTTCAACTATTGTTTTCCCACCAAAAGGAATAATATTTTTTATTATTCCCCTTAAAATGTACCAAAAAATTGAGGTTGTGCCACATAAATTGTACTAAATCCAATAAATGGTTGTACCTTGAATGCATCATAGAATGCATTTAACACCTTTCCAAATGATTTCATGGGGGCCATGGCTGGAACATGATACAAGATTCCATGCAAAAGAGATATCAAGTTGTGTGAGAAGTACAACATAATTCCAACCAACTTCTTATAAATTTTACGATTAACTTGTAGACACCTAAATTTGGTTTTTTATCCCTTGATAATGTTAGTCTTGGCTTAATCCCTAAATAATGGCTTGTGCACCTATTCTAAGTCTAATCTCTCTCCTTATTACAACACTCATTCACTTATAGAAAAGATCACATCATTTACAAGCATACACATAAATTTAGAGTGTTGCATTTACCTCATAGACTAAATAATTAAGTAAGATCAAAATTTCCAATGGTTTGTTATAAAAGTAACGGTTTCATCCAAGGATGCCCAATGATCAATTTATTTATTCGATATATTTTATGGTTTGGTAATTTCCTTATAAGTTGACCTGGATGTGAAATTATACATATGAAATCCTATATAAGCAAGTCACATGTACTCATTTATATACCTGAAAATTTCAAGAGACCCTTTAGCAAATATCACTCAAAAAGCATACAAAGCTCTCCTAAATATTCCTAAAGTAGTAGCAAACATTAGGAGTACTCATAATGTAGTATCAAACATTAGGAATAGATCCCACATAGGTTTTAAGCACTTTAAATTATGTTGAAGACTCAAGCTTCCCAAGCGAAGAGCCCTTAAAGCAAGGTCAAGCAAAAACAAACAAAGTAGTTACAAAACATTATTAAGTGATTTGCTTATCAAATATAGTTGCATCTATACATAATTATATCTTTAGGTGGAGAACTATGTGTAGTTTGAGGCTTATTTGGAGTAGTTCCAACATATGCGGTGTACGAATTACACTTCAGCCTAGACATTAACCCTTTTTCAGGGGTTCTATCCTAAATTAGGGTTTTAGGTAAATCTAATTGATTACAGATGGTTTCATACTTTTAGGAGAACTAACACTACACAAAAATCATATTCCAATCCTTTGTATAGGTTCTAGAATTTGTAGAGATACATCAACTTCCCATACCTAACAGTTCAGTAGGACAAAACCTTTAAATAGTTCAGTTTGAAAGGAATGGTTTGGTACATGTTCAGAGTACACTTCTAGAATATGAGATGAAATATCTATAGGATATTCTAAAAATTAAAGTTTAATTTTTTTTAGGGGGTTAGCTTCGCCTACCTCTTTATAATATCCCCTATATAATCCTATATTATTCACCAGGTAGAACACTACTTGCTACCCTCATTCCATGGTCCACCTTGGGGGCATATCTATTATCAATTACATAACTTGCAAAGCAATAAATTCCAGTATACAAAAGTACAATTTTTGTAGAAAAAAGCATTCAACTAACATGGTGTTGATGGGAAATAAAAGGTCTCTATGGACATGTGACAAGAAGGATCTCAGTATGGGTGACAAGAAGCATGATATGTTGACGTGACAAGAAGGATCTGTTGAATAAGCAGGATCTATTGATGGGCATCAAGAAGATCTATTGATGGGTGACAAGAAGGAACTAGACGGGTGACAAGTAGGATCTGTTGACATGGGTGATAAGTAGGATCTATTGATGGGCGACAAGAAGGCTCTCTTAACAGGTGACAAGAAGGTTTTGCTGATGGGAAACAAAAATAACCTTCTGACGTGTGACAAGGGAACTATGTTATTGATGCATGCGACAAGTTTCATTTATTGACACATGATAGGGAACAATGGAAGTTGCTAGTGCTTAGAACACCCAAAAAGTTACAAAAAAACTCAAAATCCTTTGTTTAAGTATTTTATAAACTCTGCTAGTTCAGATACAACAACCGCCAACACCCATAGATCTCCCACTGAAATCAATCAGAGCATAGACTGTGTGGAAGGTGTTATATGAAGTGCACATGCATTATGCTCAATATTAGACAAATGAAACCTATAATAATACCATGCCAGGGCTTGAAGATATTCTAGTAGTGCAAAATGCAACACAAAATTCTAATGTAACTAGTGGTTCAAAAAAAAGGAAACCTGATGATCATGAAATTCTTGAAAGCTCTACATGTAAAAGTAAAATTGTGAATACGAACATGAATATGTGGATGCTTGGGAGGACATACAATGTTTGACTGGGCTGGAAAATTTCCATTTATTGAACCTGTACAACCAACTAATTCTAAAGAAATTTCATTGGAATGTACATGTACAATATGTACATGGAAATTGGGAAGGCAAAAAAAAAATGCAATTGAAGTTGGACACAATTGAAAAACACTGTGGAAAACAATATTTCACTTTAACTAGGGAAGATGGCAAGAAAATAAAAAGACACAGATGGAAAACTGAAAAAGAATGCATACATGTGAAATATGCGGAAGAATATGAGGCTGATCAGAAAAAGACGTAGACTTCTCGTAGAAAATGGCGAAACGATCACAACGTAAATTGGTAAGATGAATCAATCAAATTTACATGCTAAACTCATACAATTTTTTACTTTATTCCACATCCTTAAGAAAGGAAGATTGATTTTAGATTTCATTGATTTCAAACCTTTGTATCAATATAATGGAATGTATAATGATCGCCAGTCTCACTGGTTAGACAACAATGCATGGGAAATGGCTAAATGCCTTACTATGATTGAGAAGGAAGATTTGAAAGAGTGTGTAAAAAATGTAAAGTTTATCTCTTTGTCAATTGATGAAGTGACCGATATTGACAACACTGCATGGGTTTGTATCCATGTTTACACTTTAGAAAATCATATGAGGACTCCGCACTTGTTGGGTGTTCAGAAAATGGTTGAAAATTGCAATGCATAAAACCTATATAAACTAGTTATTTCTCTTTTGAAATAAATTGCGGGCATGACTGTGAATGAAATTGCTATGAAGTTGGTATGTGTGGGAGAAGATGGGGCATCAGTCATGCAAATGTCATAGAAATAGGTTGTGTGTTTGATTGTAAACATCAGTCACCCCTTATATGCTAGTAATTCACTGTATGGCCCACATAATTAATTTATCATATAAAATCGTTAGCAAATACGAAAATGTTACAAAAGTAGAAGACCTTATAAGAAAAATGCATGCCTATATGAAAAGCAGCCCAAATTTATTTCTTGAGTTTCAAAAAATTTCCATAGGTATTATAGATGGCAATTTTTTTTTTGAAGGATGTTGAGACAAGGTGGATTTCATTGTATGAGCCTACATGCAAAGTGCGTGAGGAGTATCCTTCATTGGTTGGTTTCATGCACAAATATCGTCATGAAATTGGCAGGGCGAGGGACTTTGTTCTGTCTAACTAATTTTGAGAAATTTCTTACATTGGTAGGCATTCTTCTAATGTTGTAGGAGATCAATACATTGATGAAACATGCATAGGGCAGATTAACCTATATTTTTGATTTTATACGGATGCGAAAAATGGTATGTATGAGTCTTGATGCCTTGTACAGTTCCCCAGATAGTTTTGATACACCTGTATTTGATAACTAGAAATTTTTATTGGATCTTAACCATCCTAATAAATTTTTGAGATTTAATATCCATGATCACCTCTGTATCCATGTTAGTGGGAAAGAGATACCACTACACATTCTGCAAAAAAGTAAAGACATTACATCAACAGAAAAAAGAAGTTCCCATGACACGGAATATGTTTGATTATGTAGTAATTGAAACAAAAATAAAACTCACAAAAATTTCATAATCCTTAGCATAATAAATTAGATAATGTTTCAGCCAAGAAAAATCTTGAAGCCATGGGTGTGATGAATCCAAATTTTTGGAATAGAGAAGGTGTCCGTGCTTATTTTGTAGGTAAGATTTTTTCATAAATACATGGGTACTATATTGGACCATTTTAGAAATACATCAGAGGTCAAGGGTATTGAAATAAAAGCTATACTAAATGTTGATTTAATAAATACTCAATCAACTAATTTTTCAATGACAACGAGGTCACAATATAAACTCTTAGATTTACCTTTAAAGAGTGGTGCTATTATAAGGATCTGGAAAAAAATCTACCAAATTAGTGTGTTACAGGAAGACATTAGTGAATATTTTTCGTTGTACGAGTTGTGCCAAACAATTATTTTGGGATCCATGGAGGATGAAAGAGTTTTCAGTGCTTTATCTTTTATTAAATAAAAAATGAGAAACAGGCTGGATAAAAATCTCGAAAGTTACATAAGGTGTTATGTTTCTCACTACTCTTTAGATACCTTTCCTTTTGATAGAGCTATTGTGCACTGGAATTCCCTTGCTGAAAGAAGAGGTGTAAATAATACTGCTCCAAGTCCAAGTAATCTCAACGATGAGAGTGGAAGTGGCGCAGTTTTAAACTTTGTGGATGAAAATATTGAATATGAAGAAGCTATTGAAAATGGATTATTTCAGATTTAAATAGGTATCACGGTATCACCTTGACATTACACTTTAACTATTCGTATTTATTCAATTTCATATAAATAGATTCTAATTTAATTTTTTATAGTTTTACATAAATACCATTGTAATTCTGTAGATGTAAATATTAACCGAGGAGGATATTTTTGATCTGTAGCTATCATTAAAGATGTTACAAGTTTGTGCATTTACATTTATTCAAATACTACCATTTACTAAAATCAGATTTATTTCATTGGTATTTTTAATTTTCAAACCACATTTATGTTGTATTTTGCAAGGTCTTCAAAGCTCAGATTTGGATTCTGTATATTCTACCATACTTAGTGTCTGGTACAGTTGCTTTCCACTATGCACTGCATTCTTGATATTTGTGTCACATTCGATATGAATAGGTTCTAGTTTTATTTTATTTACTTAGGTTAGATCTAGATTCTACATTTTAATCTCTTCATTTCATTGATGTTTATGAAAAATTTGAGTTGACATCCATCCAAATAATCTCTCGCTTCTTAGGAATGAGATTATCAGGCAACTCACCCATTTTTATTCTAATCCTTATCCATTTTTCATGTTGAATTCCCGAGAATCGAAGGTTGTTTAGCTTGCTCAAGAAGACAAGAGGTACCTTATACCCTATCTTAGCCATAGTTTTAAATGTGAAGTAGATTTTACGGTATTAAGATATATGTGTCATACCACATTTTTTTCCCTTTGAGCTTTGTCATTTCAATTCAATATAAAGGTTTGAAATTGAATGTGAAGAAATGAAATACATATTAAAGAGTTAGAAATTTAAAATATAGATAAGAAGCCCTTACTGTATTAAGATGTATCTGTCACACCACATTCTTAATTTTCTTAAAACAATTATCCATTATCATCATCTAGTCACATAAAATTCATCATCTTCCATATATACTCTAAATTCATTATCAAGATTCAATACATTCACATCCTATTTCCTCATAACACCACATTCTAAATGAATAAATTGATGATCCATTCTAATTTCATAAAAAATATTAGATGTCATCACCTACATGTAATGATAAATGTAACTATAACCTTCATTACAAGCAGAGATAATATTGCAAAAATTTTAATTCCATGAATCATGATTATGCATCATACATCAATGGAATATCCGTATAGAAGTTCTATATAAAAATATAAGTGTATAAAATTCATTTGGTCACATACAATTCATCATCATCCATAGCTACTCTAGTTTCATTATCCACATTCTAAATGAATAAATGGGTAATTAATAATAATTATAACCACATCTACTTTAATTTCATTATCCAGACATCCACATCTAATGATAAATGGAACTATGACCATCATTGCAAGCAGATATAATATTCCATAAATTTTAAATCCATGAATCATGATTATGCATCAAACATAAACATCGTCTACAATATAGAAGTTATATATACAAATATAAGAGCATACAATTCATCATCATCCATATCTACTCTAATTTCATTATCCACATTCAAATGAATAAATGGATAATAACTATAACCACATCTACTCTAATTTCATTATCCATACATCCACATCTAATGATAAATGTAACTATGACCATCATTGCAAGGACATATAATATTGCATAAAGTTTAAATCCAAACTTCAAATTAAACAAATATCCAAGTATCAACAATTCAATCTTCTGTATATAAAATATTTAAAGTTTCAATTTTGAGGTTCCCCAATCCTCAAGGCTCAACCCTTAACATTTTCACCAGACCCTACTGTATTCCTTCCCTTAATTATCCCCGAACTAATCAGATCCTCAACAGTCATTTCTAGGTTCTTGACGATTGCTTCTTCTTCCTTTGTAGAATCTCCATGGGATGTCAAAGAAGGATCTGCCACTACCTTTTCTTTGAATAAAATCTCAGGGTCATAGCCATTCTCTTTAATTATCTGCTTAAGTGTATTGTTTTGTTTATTAACCAAAACAATATTTTATTTCATCTTAATTGCTGCGGATAAACTATTCTTGGTCGTTTCCAAGTGAACTTGGAACACCTTAGCTTGAATCTTTAAATTTTCATATTTCAGCTTTAACAAAAAAGAGTGAAGTCAATTAAACATATTAAAAAACTAATTTTAATTGAAATTAATAAAAAAAAAATTCAAACTGATTATACTTACGATAGCTCTATCTCTTTCAGTGTTTGCAATCGCCGCCATCTCCTTGTCCTTAGACCATTTATTGAAATAGGCTTGGGCCTCAGCACTGATATTTTCCAATCTATTTAATACTTTATCTAAAATATTGTTCGTTATAGGTGTTTTTATATGCAACAGTCCCACTTTTAGCTTTGATGAATAATGCATCCATCTTCACGGGTTGATTTTTGACTGTTGCAAATAAGCTCTCTTTGCCAATGGTTTTCATAACGACTTACTATCTCAGATATTAATACTTTTTCCCTTCTCTCCCATTGAATGAGCTCATTGATTTGAGGCGTGATAAATTCATTCATGTGGGATTGACAATCATAGCCAATCAAGTTCTCCAAAGGAAATGTTGGCAAGTCATCACTATCTGTATCAGAAGAGGATGATTTTGAAGGAGAAGTATGACGGATTTCAGTTTGAGCAACGTCTGCTGCATATTTTTCCTTTTGGGAGCACTGATCCTAAAAGCAATAATAGAAATTCATATTAAAATTGAAATTGAAATGTTGAACATTTAATTAAATTTAAAATTACATTGAGATGGAAATATACCTGCTGGCCCTGAATCATATCATGTGTGTTGAAAAAACCAGTTGGGTCACTGCTATCAATGCCCAAATAATCTTCATCTAAATTTATTTGATTCAAAACTGATTTCCCTATTGTAGTGGGACAACTAGCGAGAGAGAGGGTCAGAAATAGCGAATGAGGAGGGAATGTTTAGTGTCCTAAATAGGGGCTGGAATCAACGACATGCATTTACCAATGGTCTTTTGTCTTGAACCTCTTGTTGGCATTTTGAATCGTAATTGCAGGGTTGATTGAGTAGGTGGGGTTTGTAGATTTTGAGTGGAAGACAAAGGATTGCTATCAACTTTGAACATCAAGAACCAAATCATTAGAAATTACTAAAAAATATGTAAAAGTATTAAAAAACTCACAAAATAAATGAAGTCATACCTTGTTGAATGGGATTTTGTTGTGGTACAAATTGATTTTGTGACAGAGTTTGAATGGATTCAGTTGGAGCTGATGGTGGTAATTGCTATTGAGATTTCAACAATTGCACGAGATTGTACCAAGTGAGTTGGTGATGCTTTCTTTGAAGCATGCAGTGTAGTCAAAAGTCCCTACAAGTGCAACAACTACATGTCAATTCAAGATGGTAAATCATTATATGGTAGAATCAAAATGTAATGAACCCTACTTTGAATGTTAAGGGTATTACGTCTCTATCGTTTTGTTAATGCAAATACTTGGCCATCAGCTGATGAGAGAACTTTGATTTCAGATTGTGATTCTCCCGAGGCCTCAACATGTTGTTGGCCTCTTCCTCTCGATGTAACTTTTTTTTATGGAAGTGACTCCAGAAATCTTTTCTTCATACAGAAAAGATTCAATCAGAAAAACATAAAAATGACTACACTTGGTAAATACTAAAGATGGAATATGAATGATTAAAATTTTACCTGCTGTTCCTCAATTGGAATTGACAAATTCTTCATTGTCTCATTTTTGCAAGTTGGAGTTGGTTGATTTTATAAATTATAGTAAGCCTCATAATAAAGAGCTAGGAGATAGTTGGTTAAATGAATAACTGGTTTTTTTGAAATTGTTACATAGTTAATGTCTGCCTTTATCTTGTTTGATAGAAATGTGCACCATTCAAATTTTTGATTTCCTGATTGTTGCAAGAATGTATGCAATAACCCAATTTGGAATGTCAGTTTGTCGACCCTGCATAATAATTCGGGCTTGAAACAGAGAAATCAAGGCAGCAAGAAAGTGGTGTGCAACATCTTGCGTATCCACTCCACGTCTTGATTTTCTGACATGAGCTATAAAAGTCATCAGAATCATAATCAATTTGAATTAATATAAAAAAACATTCAAATGAGAGCAAATTATACTTAAAATCAACATTGAAACCATAACTAGATTCGAGGAAAATCTTGTCATTGTCAGTGAGGGTTTCTTTGGTTGTTACTATCGACACATTTTTAAATGGGAGGCCTGTCAATCGATGGATATCAACAGGTTCAACACCAAAGGAGAATGTATGTTGATCTTCCAATGTAACAGTAAAAGTACTATTTTCTGTATTGTAGGATGAAAGTAGGTAGTTAAGAGTCTGGTGGTCAACCTCAAATTGTGGCATGCTAACAAGCCCTTGGAATTCAGAGGCTACTATGGAATTCCTATATTCTTCATTCATTTCTATAACTCCATGTATGTGGGGGAACATGGCACTTCTGTATTGAATCTTACCCTTGGAGGCTCCGGGTGCTAGATCCTGGGGTTCATCTTGGGCACTAGAAGCCATGAATTTGATTGTGATTGAAGTCGAAGTACGTATGATACCTATAGAAAAAAGTTTATGGAGAAGGAAACAAATTTAATATTTGGGAATGGAGCGTGAAAATGAGGGGCCGGGTTGGTATTTATAGTGAAAATTAGGGTTTCATGGTAGTTGACGGGCGTCAACAGACTCTTTGCTGTCACGTGAAATAAGGTGTTGTTGATGGGCACAACAACACTTGTTACCACATGAAAAAAAAGTGGTTGACGCCCGTCAACAACACCTTCCTATTGTGAAATCAAGGAGCTATTGACAGGTGACAACAACACCTTGTTTTTGTCACGCGGACAGCAAGGTATTGTTGACGGGTGTCAATAGATCCTTTTTATTACATGATAGCAAGGTGTTGTTGACGCTTTTCAGCAACAACTTTACTGTTGCGACAACAAGGTTTTGTTGATGGGGAGATCAACACAAGGTGTCATTGGTCATACAATGCCTTACTGTCCAAGTAAGTGTTGTTGATGAGTGTCAACAACTTTCCTTGTTGTCGCCCGAAAACAATGATGCTTTTGACGCGCGACAGCAAGGTGCTATTGACACATCAACGACATCTTTCTATCGCGTGACAACAAGGATGTTGTTGACGCCCATCAACAAACCTTGCCTTGCACGGATTTCACACTTTCTATCAAGTCTCATGAACCTGCCAGGTGAATGTTTCCTGTAAAAACCTATGAAAATTCACCTTTGTTGCGAATGTTGCCAAAGGAATATTCACCAGGTATTTTCCACCGCATTTTTTCTAGAGGCTTCTTAAAGTGAACCCTTTTCTAGGGTCTGTAGACACAAATATTGCACATTAGAACATATTTAACCCGGTTTTATACTACTATTTAGAAGGTTCTCAAGTGTACAAAGTACTAATTAATCCCACCTTTTGGCTGCCTTTTTCTTATCTTTTATTTCATCTTTCCCATGTATTTCCCGATATCTATCAGCCCATTTCATGACCTTTCCGACATTCTATCATGAAATTAGGGCACCCCAGCCTGTACTGGGCGCCCAAAGGTGGCTTGGTCCCATTTTGGACTCCTCGGTCTATGCACAACCTCTTCCTCTTCTTTTTGGGTCACTTCTAGCTGTTGGTCATCCTTATCTTCTTCTCAGTCAGCCTTGTCGAGATTAATTACAAAATTAAGCTTGAGAGCCCTATAAATATGAAGTTATAAGATAATAATAAGGGTCCTAGGTCATTACATCTTATCACTACTATCACCTCATCTCGAGCTACATCCATTACATCACTTGCATCCACATAGTGCCATGCATTCAAGCTAGGAGATCTGCATCACACACACTACATAGGGGGAGGGATTCCATTCTATTCCATGCAACGACATGCCATTCCATTGTTCTGCATACCATTCCATTCCATTCCATTGCTGATTCCATTGACATTGACATTCCATTCCATTCCATTCCTCGCTCCGTTCACATTCCATTCCATTCCACTCTATTCAGGGTTCGTAATTCCATTCCATTCCATTCCATTCGGGTTAATTCCATTCCATTCCATTCCATTCATATTCCATTCCATTACAATCGAGTTGAATCCATTCCATTCCATTCCATTCCAGTCCATTTCCATTCCATTCCATCGGGTCCATTCCAACAGATAGAATTCCATTGACATTCCATTCCAATTCCATTGTATTGAGGAGTCGCATTCCATTCCATTCCACTGTCCATTCCATTCCATTCCATTGCATTACCTTGATTCCATTCCATTCCGTTCCATTCCATCCTTTCCATTCCATAGGGCCCACTCGGGTTGATTCCGTTCTATTAGTTCCATTCCATTCCACTCCCTTCCATTCCACTCTGGTTCATGTTAATTCCTATTCCATTCCACTCGAATACATTCTCCTTGCATATCTAGGCTTGATTCCATTCCATTCCATTCCATTCCATTCCATTCCATTCCATTTCTTTCCATTCCATTTACGTATCGATTCCATTCCATTCCATTCCATTCCATTCCATTAGATATTCCCTTCCATTGTAATCGGGTTGATTCCATTCCATTGCATTCCAATCCATTCCATTCCACCATTCCGTTGCATTCCATTCCATTCCATTCGGATTTGAGTTGTAGTTCCATTTTCCCATTGCTCATTCCATTACGATTCCATTCTGATTGCTCACTCGGGTTGATTCCATTCCATTCCATTCCATTCCACTTCTCCATTCCTTGTGAAGAGGCCACTCCATTGGTCGATTCCATTCCATTCCATTCCATTCCATTCCATTCGGATTGATTCTATGCAATTCCACTCCATTGCTATTGTTCCAGTTTCGGTTCCCACTCCCACTAATCACTTCAACCCTCTCCATTGGTATAACATCGGTAACAATTCCATTCCATCTACTGGAATTCAAGATTTAACCATTCCATTTATATCCATGATCTCTAGGCTCAAATTAACCAGTTCCATTCCAGGCCACCATATCTCATTCCATTCCATTCCATTCCTTGTTCCATTCCATTCCATTCCATTTTCACCTCTTATTTCTACTTACCATTCCATTCCATTCCTAAATTCCATTCACCCCTAAATTGCCCATTTTTAATGGACATGTTGACCCACAGGAGCATCTTCATTCCATTCCATGTTCCATGTCTCGATTCCATTCTCATGATCCTGAAGATTCCTATTAGCCAAACATTTTCCATTCCATTCTCATATCACTATGCCATTTGTTGATTCCATTCCATTTATTCTGTTCCATTCCATTCACCTCCTTTACTTATCCTGTTGATTGCTTTTCTCATTCACAATTCTCCATTCAACATCCGTTCTAATATGACCTTCCATTCCAATTAGGCTATTCAACTTAATTCCATTCCATTCCAATGAGCACTTTGCTAATTATGTTGATGCACTACAAAAATAATCTAGGTAAAATGACCATTGTCCATTCGCCGATTCTGAGTTACAAGATTCCATTTCTACAAATCCTTTTACCCGCATCTCTACGAAAGTGTTCTCTTCCAAACCTTTTCTACTCCATTCCATTCCAATCGGGTTGATTCCATTCTCATTAAGCATTGCCAATCCAAGCTTCTCATTTATTAGAAAACTAAAGTATTAGGATTCCATTCTCATCCTACATCTCGCTTTCATTCCAAGACACCATTCCATTCCCTCTCCATTCTATTCCTATCGACACTAAATTCACATTCAACATTGCATTCCATTCCATTCTAAGGAGACACCGTTCCATTCCGCCTCGGTGTCCATTTCCATTCGGATACCTATGGCATTCCATTCCCCTCACTCTTGCAATTCCATTCCATTCGATTCCATTCCTCCATTGCCCTCCCATTCCACCACTCGAGTTATTCCCCTCACGACCCATTCCATTCCAGTATCCATTGATTCCTTCCGTTGCCATTACCATTCACTATGTAGGCCATTCTATTCTAACTCCATTCCATATGAAACTTCAGGCAATTATCCAAGATCTAATTGATTCCATGACCAATTCAACTTTCCATAACCACTCCATTCCATTCCTTCCACTCCAGGACAAGGGTAAATTCAAACTTTTAAACAAAGAATCTAACCATTCGCATTCAAAAATTCCATTGACCCTGCACTGTTGATTCCATTCCATTCCATTCCACATCCACCATTCCAATGTAGGATTCCACTTGATTTCTTAGTTACCATTCCATTGCATTCCATTCCAAATTCCATTCCATTCGATTTCTCTCTTGTTGATTCCATTCCATTGCTAATTTCACATATGGCCATTTGGGTTACATTCGGGCATCTTCGTTCCACCGATTCAACCTCTATTCCATCAACATTAAGTTTGATTCCATTCCATTCTCCTATTCGCTCCATGTTCTTTGTCTCCATTAAGATCTATTGGTTTCCATTCCATTCACAATTCAAATTTCTATTCAAGAGACCTTATGTTGTTGATTCCAGTTACCATATCACATTCCGTCCTCTCATTCCTTCTCCTTCCTTGAATTCCATTAACCAAGCCATTCAACCACTAGTTGATCTAAATTCCATTGGCATTCCATTCCATTCCATAAATCCCAAGCTATTCCATCTCCATTCCAATCCATTCTATGTGTCTTAAGTTCCATCTACGATTCTATTCCAAGTTCCATCTCCATTGATGACATCCCTCATTTACCTCCAATATCCATTCACATTCTCATTCCGCTTCTCTTCCACCTCCATTCCATCTCCAATCACAGTTCAATTCCTCTGACATCACCATTCCATTGTATTCCATTCCATTCCATTACCCCATTCCAGTCTAAACCCGTCTCTATCCATTCCATTCCAATTCCATTCCATCTACACACTGCCATAGGCCTATTCCTAGGACTAACAACTTCCATTCCATCGATTGCAATAGAGTTGATCGCCACCTCCATTCCATTCCACATGCACTCGTTTACTTCCACACGTACAATTCCACCTCATTTTCCATTCCATTCCATTCAACATTTTACTACACCTTCGATGTTGTTCCATTACGTACATTCCATTCACATTCCTATCGTACTTCATTCCCCCGCACATTCGAGTTGAATCACATTCCAGCCATTGCCATTGACCATCGTCCTAAGGTGTCATCATCTCCATTCACACATTTTTAGACCTCCATCACTAAACCTTATTGGTTCCCCCCCTTTCATCTACTCTAAGTTCGGATTCATTGTATCATCCTACATCCATTCATCATTCCTATCTCACGCCTCATAGCACCCTCATTCCATGTGCATTCCATGTACCCTAGTATCCAGGTTCACCTTGCACTGTTGAGGGATTACCATTACACTGAATTCCATTCACATTCCATTCACATCCTCCATTCCATTCTATCCATAATTCATCTACTGATTCCATTTCATTAAATTCCATCTCCATTCTCATTCACACTACACTATTCCATTCCATTCCATATGAGTCTAGTTCCATTACATTCCATACACACATTCCATATCCTTTCGCTATGGTCACATTATCCATGGGTCTAGCATTACCTCTTACCACTGCCTATTCGTGTCTACATTCCTATCATCACATTCTATTCTACATTCTAATGCGCATCTACACCAAATCGTGTCTCACGACCCCTTGTGACCCGCATCCCATTCCATTACCATTCCACCTTGTAATTGATAAATCCATTCCATTCCTTCATCATGACCAGCCCTCTAAACTAAGGTTGATTCCATTCCATTCCATTCCATGACCAAGCCCGCAACATCTTCCAGTTCCATTTGCCGTTCCATTCCATTCTAAATTCGGATCGGTATCATTCCATTCCATTCCACAGAGTTAGCAGAGACGAGTGAAAATATTAGACAGGTTTACATTCCACTTCCATCAAAACCAGTAAGTTACATTCCATTCCACTCGCTTTTGGTTGATTCCATTCCTCTTCCATTATTCCATTCTAGCTGTCATTCTTTTGTCACCATCCATTCCATTCAGAAGATCCACCGGTTCGGATTGGTTATATCGAGTTGATTCCATTCCCCATTCCATTCCATTCCATTCCATTCTGACATTGGGCCAAGGCATTCCTCATTTATTGTTTCCATTCCATTCCCAGACAAAAAGGATTCCACATTCTATACGCGCACATCATCATCCTACAGGTATTCATTCCATTCCATTCGAGTTTCCACCTATATTGTACTCACTCCATTGACACACTTTATGGTCCATCGACTGCTTTCCAAATTCCAATCCATGCCATAGACTCGTGACCACTCTAGGATATATTGTGTTGATTCCATTAGGTTTCCATTCCATTCTACAATCCTCTTACATCCAAATCCATCCTCTTCCATTACATCATTCCATTCCATACGCTTTAGGCTAAATCCATCCTCCCTTGCATCACGGTTTATGCTTAATGCTAAAATCACTACCTTCATTCCATTCCATTCATACGCCCTCATCATCTCATAGTGACATTCCATTCCATAGGCATTAACATTCTGTTCACCTTCCCTTCACTCCATTCATTCCAGTGATATATCGGACTAATTCCATTCCATTCCATTCCATTCCATTCCATTCCAAGTCGTGGTGATACGCATTCCATTCCATATAGGGTCCATTCCACATATTTCCATATGCCGCATTCCCATCCATTCCATCTTCCATTGATATACGCATAGTTGATTCCAATCATAGCTCACCCATTCAACAATTCCATGGTCCATATGCTTAGGATATAGGGTCCACGCGTACTCATTCCATTCTATTCTCATTCCCCTGCATTCCATTCCATTGTGATATCCATTCTTAGGCATAAATCCATTACTCCTCTGATAAACAGAGTTGATGATCCATTCCATTCCAGCTCCAGGGTTCATGAACATCTCCATCCCCATGTCACATTCCATCACCACTACATCGGGTTGATTCTCATTCCATAGTGCCATTCACATTCCAACACTTCTCATTCCATTTCTCGTTGACGCACTCTCATTTATGGTTCATTCTTGACTACTGAGGGGGAAAAAAATGAACCATTCCATTGCATACACTTCCATACACTCGGGGGATTCACATTGCTCCATATCATTCCATCTTCCATTCCATTTCATCCATCCATTGCATATTGCATTGTCTTGGTGGCATTTATTCCTTTCCATTACTATTTTTCCATGATCACTTTATTACACATGTTAGATTGATTTCATTATATGTCATTATCCATTCCATTCACACATGTCCATTCCATTGTTTAGTTGATTCCATCTACACAAGACTTGATACATGCACATCATGGATGCTCGCCTTCTACTCCATTACTATACTGGTCATTCGGGGGCATCCCATTCATTCTCATCCAGGTGCCATTCCATTTCATTTTGTACTTAACCATTACATTACTTGATTCATACCACTTTTCCATATTGGATTATTTCTCTAACATGCTAATAGGTGTTCCATGTGCAACACTTGTTTTTCAGGTATGTCTTCCATGACTCCATGTTTGTTTCCTTTCCACTTTCCATTGTTTTCCATTCCATGTGGGCTTGGCTTCCCTTTTCTATGTCCACTGCACACTTCCTTGTTGTTTGCACCATGATGGCCTTGCATGTCTTGTGACATCCATGAGTGATGTCCCATGTTTGCAACCCACTTTGTGGAGTTACTTCCATTTCATTGTGTGTCCATTCCATTCCATTGGTAGTTCCTTTACATTGTCTACATAGTTACACTTCTTTTATTCCATTCCTTTGCATGCATTCCATTCAGACTAACACTTCCATTGGCTAGCCATTCCATTTTTGTGTGCACTTGGTTTATACCAGAATGTTCCATTCTAGGAAGAGTCCATTACATTCAGATTGTTGGTTCCATTCCTCTTTTGCATTCGCATTCTCCTTCCAGGATCCATTCCATGCACCATTCAAAGAGGGGGGCATCATTCCAGGGTTTCTACATACTAACACTCGCGTTGATTCTATTCCATTCCATTCACAGTTCCACCCTTCATTGTGGGTTTACATACAACGAGTGAGTTCCAGACCATTCTACAAACTCCATACACAGTTCCTTTACAGGACATGGTGTCCTTCCATGCCATTTATGGGAAGTAGTTACATTCCTTGGGGGTTACATTTGGTTGTGCCTCTCTACACTTCCATTCCAGTTCCATTCGATTCCAAAAAACTAAGTTGACATTCCATTATTCCATTCCATTTCTTCATTCCATTCCATTTCAGCAGAAGCAATTATTCCATTGGAGGACACAAATTCCATTCCTCCCTATGCAATTCTTCACTCAGGGTGATTCCATGAGATTTCCCAAAAAACTCACCGACATGATATCCTTCTACACTCTTTCTCATTGACATGGATCAGGTGCACATGTTCCATTTCCATTCCATTTCATTCACGTATTTTACATTTACGTATTTTACATATTCTGTATTTCACATACATTTTTCCATACATTACATATTTGACTACTTGATCATTTTCTCCTTGCAGTTTCCGCCATATGAGAAACAAATCCAGTCAAATTGGGGGCTTCCATGAACCATTCAGCGCAACAACATTCCATGATAGCACTTACTTTTACTAACCATTCCGGTATTCCATACATTCCATGCAACACTACACACATTCCATGCCCTAGGTTCACTCTCATCACTTTTTATTCGCATTTTTCATCTTTATTCCACATCTCCTCCACATTTTTGAGTTTTTTTCATTCCACATTCCATTCCAGTCTATTCCATTCGGCACGTTTCTTCTACACTCTCCATGGATATCAGGTACATACTTCTATCTACTTTATGTTATTCCAATTCCATTCCGCTCATTCCAACATAAAGTGGGGGAAAAATTAGTCACAAAATCCATTGCACATTAGACAATATTTATCCCGATCTCATCCTACTATTTAGAAGGTTCTTGAGTGAAGAAAGTATTAATTAATCCCATTCCTTTTGGCCATTCCTTCCATTCTTTGCTTTTATTTCATCCATTCTGCACTCATTTTGATATCTATATGCCCATTCCATTTCATCCTTTCCCATCCATTTAGCCTGAAACTCGGGGCATTAGGGCATGTACATTCCATGGTCCCCATGGGGCACCCCGATCCATGTACATTCCTTTCCCGCCATCTTTTTGGGCTCATTCTAGTTCCATTCCATTCCATTATCTTTTTCCTCAGTCATTCCATGTCGGGGATTAATTTCAAAATTAGATCGTTGAGAACCCTATAAATATAAAGTTATGAGACCATAACGAACGGTCCTAACATTCCATCTGGTATACTACTATCACCTCATCTAGAAGTTGTCATCCATTGCATTCACTTGCATCCACATAGCTCCATGCATTCAAGGCTAGGAGATCTGCATCAACACACACTTCATAGGGGGAGGATTCCATTCTATTCCATGCACACATGCTATTACATTTTCTATAGTTAGTTATTTCTCTGCTACTTCACAAAGTGCGATTGACACAAGAGCACCTAGGGCACGACATGCACACACACACACACACCAAAACTACATTTGGGTCCAAAATGTAGTGTAACACTCAATTTAGTAAGCCCACTAGTTATGGTAGTTGAGGTCAGTTTGACCCATTCATTTTGCATATTTTATTTTTAGGGTTTTTGATACTTCTTTATCTTGCATTACAGGTCATCTCTTCAATCCTAGATTCATCCAGCGACATTCAGTAGCAGGACTGTCAAATTCAGCATGTGACACATACTTAGGGTAACTATTTCACCATCTTTCAGATTGAAGGAACCAGATTTGAGCTAATTAACTGAGACCAGGGCACCTAGATCTGCAGACCAGAGCGCTCCGATGGGGTTCCCAGTCTCGTTTCAGATATGTCTAGTGTCAGATCCTCTACAAACTTTTAGGGGACCTCTGCAGTAATCGTTCCTACTCCTAGGAATCCACTGAGTCATATCTGTGATACCCTGCAACTTTCGATATCTCGACAATCAACTAAGTCTTTCCTTACCTACTTCTTTACATACTTAGGGTTTTATTTCATTTAGCATAGTTTATTTACATTTATTCTTCATATTGTTTCGATCAGTTTATTTACAATGTTTTAGTCCTCATATATTAGATTAACTAATACCTTAGCATATCCAATTCGGTCAGTTAATTTATACCTAAGCTTTTTGTTAATCACCTTGCTCTTAAGTCTTAAAACACCTCTCATCATTGAGGAATACTCTCCACAGTTATTCTTCCAGCTAACTGCATGGAAATCAGGCACAAGTAAAATACCACATAAACTCAACACATTTTCTCTGAGAAATCTACGAATGTAAACCTGCCAAGGTTCATTTAATATATTCAGCATGCATATGCTCAAACATTTGATGATCAGTCACAAGAATAACCATATTGCAAGCATTCCTAATCTAGTTTCTATGAAATTCCCAAACCACGAATTTTGTTGATCACATTCTGAAAGCAGAGAGGAGAAAAGAAGGCCAACAAGATCAGTGGATTAGGACAATTAATATGTGTATTTGTGTAGTGCCTTGCTTAAAAAGCTAGAGCAACCTATTCTGTCGCCCTAAGCATATGCCGCCCCCCCCCCCCCATTTTGATGAGTGATAAATTAGTGTTTCATAATCAGAAATCTCCCAATAAATATAATGAGACATTGTAGGTGGGTTGAATCAAATACTAAATTACATACACATACATTTTTGACGATTGAGGAATGATCACAGTTAGGTCATTTAATTTTCAAATGAGCACAATTAAAAAAAATTTAAATTTGCGATAAACTTGATTCCATTAATCTATTGTGATCAATAGTCTTTTCTCTTGGACCATTTACCTAAGATGGTGTAGAAAGAAAAGTTTTAATAGGAGTTCTATTTTCCCCTCCCTTATTTTACAATGAACATAACATCATTAACCATTGTTTCTACAAATGTATTCTTCAGGTTTTGACCATTGTTATCAAGATGCCCTACTTCGTCCCTAAATAGGAAAATTCTAGGATGTTCTCCCTCTAAACATAGTCTCTATTATTTTATGTTAGAATCCTTTCATCACCAAGGGTTAAAACTCAAGACGATTGAGGTTCTTACATCCTTAACTTTTTTAGGGGAATTTGAAGTTTTAACATAAGAAACGAGGTGTACACGTGACAGTTTGATATGGTTTTAACACACTATGTCAAAATAGATGATACTTAACCATGAGATTACACATGTCGGAAAGGGTGATTTAGTGGTGGTTCTAAGACATGTCATAGGTGCAATATTAAATACTATGGATTTTGTACCTTCCATGAAGGATCATAAAAATGAAACACGAAGTACGTTACAACTAAGAATCCACCTAACCTCAAACATTCTCAATTTGCTATAGTTAAAATGCCAAGCCTTATTGGAGGGAAAATACATTTACCTAAGCGAATACATGATCCTATAGAGGAATAATGGGTTATCGACATCTCTACAAGAACCTAAATTTAGATTAGTAAACCTATGCAAACAATTAAAAACACTCTGGGACCTGAAAAAACCTCCTCAAGAGGATTTTACATAAGATTGAACCTCTCGATATTCTTGAAGTTTTTTGATCAATGCACACAATGTCACTGCTAAATACCTCTAATGAGGTCTTCTTAGAAAAAGCTAGTTCTAAATCACGTATGTCATTTTTCAGTAATTTTGAGTTTTAACATTATTGTGTAACTAAGTAAATGTAAACAATATCTTTGATCCTTTTTCTATCTTCATGTCCTCTTAAGATTCATCTGGGTTGTCTAAAGATAAAATGATCTAGGCTTTTGCCGATGCAACTACTTTTCCTTTGTAATTGGACCAACAACTTCTCCTTATACATCACTCTTAAAAATTTTCTCAAATGTTCCCAAGTGTTCGAGATTATATTTGTCTAAATAATTAGAATTTATCCAATTTTCATGCGTAATCATATACTCCATTTCAAACTTACAATTCATTAGGTCCTTGAATGTCAGCATGTACTACTTGAAGTGGCATTTAAGTGCAATCATTCACCTTTACCAATTCTACATTCCTTGCGTAGGAATTCCACTCAGGTTTACTCCTTATCTTAATATCCCGATGATCCTTGGAGAGAATTGAGCCAATTGTTTTACACTTTCGCCAAAATTTTACTTCTTTTAACTTTGATCGCATCCCAGGGGCCATTTCATGGAGTATAGTGGGACAGTGAATGACATTAGGTTTGCAAGGATCTGCCTTACTCCATTTTCAAATATTATCAAGGTTAAATAAGCATGCAATGATCATTTAGGGTTACCTGTACTGAGTTATTTTGTTACAATGGATATAGAATTCACTTGGGTAATCAATCCATTTCTCCACCTAGAGCATTGACACTAATATGCTATATGACATACCATGGATTTATGATAGTTTTCTCAAGTAGATTATTTCTTTGACATCTATCTGCATGGATCAACTCTAATATGTGTCAACCTGAATCACAAATCTTGTGGGAAGCTAAAAAGAAGCTATGAAATTTGATGACTTATGTTGCACAAGGCATTAAACCATATAGGCCAATATATTATGTACATGTAATCCAGTCAAACTCTGGATGCTAACATGGAAGATCAATGTTATCAAGGTTACCTTGTTAGAATTTGAGGATTTTAATAAATACAGATTTAATCAAATTAGGTATAGTTATATAATGTTATTGGAATAAATATTTAAATAAAGATTACATCATAACATATGTAAATAAAGAAATACTTACAGATTTGAAATAAATAACACAGGTGACACAGTATTTATAGTGGAAAACCCCAATAGGGTAAAAACCACTTTGAAAATAACCTTTTACTTTAAAGAACTTATTTTACATCCAGTAAGATCACCTGATCCTTTAAAACCCTATTTACCAAGGGTAAAACCAAATCACTTGATTTGCACACATTTGATATATTTCCCGAATATATCAAATGAGGACCTAAAGTCCTTTTGTTATATAAGGTGATTGGGTATGTCTTCCTGACCCACCTTTTCAACCTAAAATGGTTGACACATACACCTAGGTTTATAATATTTAATATTAGAAATATAAGCATTTCATGATATTAAATATTTAACCTAAAGTATATACCTAAGTTAGCATATTTAATAATAGAAATTATAAATATATCATATTATTAAATATTAACCTATATATTAGTGATGAACCCATATACATTAGGAGGGTTTGGCCAGACAAGTTATGTTTTAGGAAATTTCACTTTTTTAGCAGTGGGATAAACATAACATATGCCAATAGATTACCTACCCATGGGTACATTATGGGATTTAAAATCCTTTAAACCATAAATATTTTAGGCTAACATATCGTATTGAAGGAATTATTACCATCTTCATCATACTCAATTTAATTTTTGGTACAAAAAGGATTTGAAATCCCAAATATCATCCCATGATCAATAGCTAAGTATGATTTGTGAGTTTTACATGTTCTCACATGTTCTCATAAAGAGGTTATTGAACCCAAGCATATAGGAGCCTTTTACAACCAAAGACCTCCTTAAAAATATGCTTGTACTAGATGTTTTACCAGTAAAATCAATAGCAGTTAAAGATTTTTACTGAAGACCACGCTTTAAGATCTTTCTACACTAATTTCTAAAAAAGAAGTTGAGGAGGTATACATGCCCGAAGGTCTATTTTTCACTTGCCCTATAGGTCTTTTTTACACTTTCTCCGAAAGTACATTTTACAAATGATGTGAAGGTATTTTTACAAAAATGTAAGTTCCATTAGGAGGTGACATTGTCATGCACACTCCCCCTATAATGTGAAACTCCTAAAATCCAAGCTTTTCACGAAAGTGAAAAAACCTTGCAGCACTTACGGAACTTTGTGAAGATGTTAGTAACTTGCTCTTGAATCAACCATGAACTTGAGATTTATCTCATCACATTTGCACCTTCTCAGTAGGATGAAGCGTATATGTATCTCAATGTTCTTTGTCCTCTGATGTTGAAATAAATTATTAATCAAGAGTAATATGAACTCTGACCACCACATAGAAGAGAAATACTTCCTTTAGCTTCCATGTGTATCTCTACCAAAATGGTTGCAGCCCACACGACTTCTTTACTTCTTCCATTGTACTTCTCTACCTCAATAGAAGAAATGGAGACTGTTGATTGTATTTGTTATTCTAAGTAATGGTTCTTACACCAAAAAAACTTGAACACATATCCATTATATTTTATAACACAAACATCAGTATAGTTAGAATCATCAAAATCCATTATAAGATAGCATTTTCATTCTTACATAATGCAACCCATAATTGATTGTTCCTTTCAAATATCAAAAAAATTGAGGATTTTACAAGATTCCAATGATTTCTAAAAAGGTTCATGCATAAACCTTGAAGTAATTCCTACTGTATAGAAAAATATCATATCTAGTTATAGATAGACTAAATCAACAACTGGATCAACTAATAGCGTATATAAAATAGGATCAACCTTTTTCATATGTAGATTTAGGATCAATATTATTCCAACTTCCATTAAATTAGAAAATGATTTACAATCAATTATAAGAAACTTTTTCAATACCATGGTTTGCATATTGTGTTTTTGAAAAATAACAATAAAATTAAATACAGTCATACAAATAACATTATGTGAGAGACCCTAACTCATTCACTTTCAAAGTACCACTTCAATTTCTCTTTAATTCCTATGAATTAAATCAAAATTGTCACCAGACATAAGCAAATCATTAACATATATACATATAATGATAATATGCGAGCCTTATTGCTTAATGAATATATCATTGTTAGAAGAACAATTAACAAAACATAACAGTTTAAAGAAAGAAACAATTTTTGCATACCAAGCTCTAAGAGCTTGTTTTAAACCATACAAGGATTTCTCAACTTACAAACATAGTAGTTTTCTTTACCAGTTTCTTTCAAATTCTTTAGGTTTAAACAATGTAAAGTTCTTCTTTTAAATTGTAATTCAAAAAAATATTTTTCTTATCCATTTGGTGGATTTCCCACCACAAATTTAACGGAAATTGCAAATAAGGCCATAACAGTAACTCATTTTAGCTACATGAAATGTCTCAATATAATCAATACTCAGGTATCTAAGTGAAACCCTCTAGCAACAAGTCTAGCTTTATGTTTGTTTAATACTACCATCAGTATTATATTTTACTTTGTATATCCACTTAGACCCTATAATATTTTACGACTCAGGTTCATACAAGGTAATTAATGCATGATACATATGATGGCTTATGGCCATTTTCCTTAAGGTTAATATGATTTGAAACTTTTTAACATAGATTGAGCCCAATTTAATTTCTTATCTAGGAAGATAAGAGTTTCAGAAACATCTATAGCATCAAAACATCATCATGGACCATTTTACTAAATCATAATCAAAACTATCATTTATAAGCATTTAATGAAGTAACTTCAAGAGAAGAAGACAACACATGTAAAACTTTTCACTAGATTATATCTAGACATTTCATATGAGCTTTGATAATTAACATGTCCTAACCTTTCATGCCATAGTTGTTGAATTATTCAAACTTTGAGATATAAAAACAAGGTGCAGAAGAGAAATCATCAAAAATATATAGACAATTTATTTTGAATTCCTTCATCTATTGTACTCTCATTACTATCCTTGATATACCAAGTATCCTTCATGCATGGATTCTAGTTGTGTCCATACCTCTTTCGGATGTTCGATATTACCAATGTGTAGAAGGTACTCATCATTCACATTGCATAGAATCATATAAAGAGCCTCTATGCATTCATTACAAGAATGTATTCATGTTATCTACAGTTGTCTTGATGACTGGTGGGAGCAACCTCAGATCCAGAAACAATCATCCAGATTTTCCTCGCCATAAATTCTGTTTTCACCTAAATATTTTAGTTGGTTTCATTCATGATCTGAGTTTTGTCAAGACAGAAATAGCTGGACGCCATTATTTTCCTAAACTTATAAAACACACCCCATTATAATATAAAATGTACCACATAATTAGATGCACCATTTATCGATAATGAAGAAACAGACACCCTTAATATGAATTAGATCTAACTTTTATAGATCTAAAGAAACTATTTGATCATAATTAATTTTGTTGTTACAATGCATACTAATTGACCAACCACATGATCAAAATAATAACCCGCAATATAAAGGGCTCTGTCATTATGACCCCCATATTTATATAAAAAAATATTTCGTGACCATCATAGAAGTAAAGAAGAGACCCTTAAGAATGCATAACAACTTCAAATTTTAGAAAAAATTTAATGTAGACAAAAATCCAGACAACTTAAATTTGACATCTAAATGACAATCATAATGGCTTAGTTTTTGGTCTGTCTGTGACGATCATTTGACCGTCAATTTTAACACAGTGAAAGTTTCTTAAAATCTACAAGCTTATGTATTTCGTCAAATGATCGTCATATTGTCAGAATGTTTAGTTCTACTGTGATGGTTATTAGGGACCGTCAAATTTAATGAAGCCAAAACTTGTTTTGTATTTCTAGAGTGTGAACCTATCTAGAATTTCTTCTTCTGTATAATATATAGGGAGGTTATATTTTAACACATTAAAAAAAAAGAGGTATATAGTTTATAGCAATGTAAATAAAAAACAACATATAGTTCATAAAAATTATAAACTATAGTATATTTGTTTATTATAAAAAACACATAACCTTTATTAAAGGAGTTTTAAAGGACATAGACCAGGTAGAAAAGAATTTTATCAAGTGCAAGTAGATTTATGAGAGTATAGATTAACCCACATATTTTACAGAGGTGAACAAGTAATTTAAACCCGACCAATGAAATAAATTGAAATCCCTATTTTCATGAACCTTGTCTCATCCCTTTCATTTAACTCTTAATTTTACCCTGCACACCTTTAAAACTATGGAAAGATTGCAAAATATTTTATATAATTCCTGCAAGCTAAAAACTTTAAAATTTTATGTGCCTATAACTACGAATATTTTAATAAATATTTACCACACTTCACGTGGGCCACCAATAAACTAGTTTTAAATTTTTTTTTCTCCATTTATACTTGAGAATTCCACATTTATACCTGAGATATTATCTTATTTTATTCTCCACTCCCACTCTTATATAAAAGAAAACCTTTAAATAAGTTTATTTTATATAGTTTTTATAAACTAGAAGATATAAATGAATGGGCGCGTCGCACCCTTACATGGATAATATAAATGGTTTAGGGACACATGTTAGGTTTTATTTAATAAGTATTAAGATTTAAAAAGTAATCCCTTCATGGCCAAGCAATAAACACAGACTCCCTTTCCCAAAAAAGTAAGCACTTATGTTTTCAAAAAAACTTATATAGACCAATCTAATAAAATTTATATTTTAAACAATTTAAACTAACCATATATATAAAATATGATTCAAACTTAGGTTTGTTTTTTCTTTTTAAACCATATATGCCTAGATTTATACGTTAAGTTTAAATATGATTTAAACTTAGGCTTAGACTATGGTCTGTTGACTTTTCCCTCAATCCAATGTAATTTTAATATGGTTTAAGGATTTTAATATATAAATTTTTTTCAAAACTATATAAATTTTAATATGATGTTTATATAAATTATTATATAAACCTTATATATATATTTAAAAATAATAATATAGTTTTCAAATTATATAGGCTATAGTTATAGATTAACTATAAACTATAGTTTTTCAAATCGAATCCTTTTAGAGGGGTCTAAAGAACACATGGATGGATTTACCTTCCGAAATATTTAACCTGCAAACATTTGAAATTATAGAAAATATGAAAATTATTTTATATAGTAATAAATCATTTCTTTTTTCTATATGTGATTTTTTGGTAAATATTTGAAACCCCTTTCACATGTGCACACATCAATCTCCAAACAAACATTAATTCTATATAATTTACAAAATGTAAATGAAAGTAAGAATCATATCATATTACATCTCCCCCTAAAAAATTAGGGGTTTAAAATTGAAAAACCCTAAAAATTTTACTGAGAGTTTAATTGCACAAATGTAGTGTCAAAATAAATTGGGAAAAAAGAGAGGACCAAATACTTTTAAATACTCTTTTGGGTTGGTTGAAAAAACCCGTACAAATTAAATAAATAAAATACAAAACATTTGATCTTAATTTATTTAATTTACCCCGCTTTGTTACCATGTTAGAATTTGAGGATTCTAATAAATACGGATTTAATCAACTTATATATTATATAATGTTACAATAAATATTTAAATAAAGATCACATCATAACATAAACAAAATAGAAATACTTACAGGAAATAATAACACATGTGACACTGTATTTATAGTGGAAAACCCCAATAGGGTACAAACCACTTTGAAAATAACCCTTTACTTCAGATAACTTATTTTACATCCAGTAAGATCACCTCCTACTTTAAAACCTTATTTACCAAGGGTAAAACAAAATCTCTTGATTTGCACACCTTTGATATATTTCCTGAATATATCAAATGAGAACTTAAAGTCCTTTTTATAAGGTGATCGGGTATGTCTTCCGACCCACCTTTTCAACCTAAAATGGTTGACACATACACCTAGGTTTATAATATTTAATATTAGAAATATAAGCATTTCATGATATTAAATATTTAACCTAAAGTATATACCTAGGTTAGCATATTTAATAATAGAATTATAAATATTTCATATTATTAAATATTAACCTATATATTAGTGATGTACCCATATACATTAAGGGTTGTTCAGACCACTTAATCATTATGTTCCAACACATCTGTCTTCTCTTAGAGATGACTGTACCAAACAATGGCGATAGTGAAACACAACACTTAGACGTGGAATAATTCTAGGCACGAATCAATTGTCAAAACCCTACTCCTATGGCTCAGTTGATTAAAGATAGTGGGATCGCAGAGGCATGGGGTTTTCCTATTTCAGTCTAGTGTGCCGATATAATTCTTGCTTGAAGCTCTTATTTTGATCCTGATATAAAAGAAATCATTGATCCTCAAGGTCAGCTGGTGGTATGACTTGATGAAGATTACATTCATACTTCCCTCAGAATTTCCATGGTTGAAAATTCAAATACTCTCACTAAAGATCATGCCCAAACTCTTTTTGATCAAGACAATGAAAAATACAAAAGTAGAATTGCCAAGTCTTGGTTTAAGATCCCTAAGAAAGGAGCCTCAAGGCTACCTAAGACAATGTTCAGAGTTGATTTCCTTGAAGAATTGTCAAACATCATCACTCGGTTGGCCAGGATAATAAGAATGTCTACCAGTAATGAGTTTCACTATTGGATGTGACCCTACATCAATATCATATGTGAGGGTAAGCAGAATTTAAACTCGACATGAATCATTTGTGATAGCTTGATTGAAAAATTATCAAATGTTCAGAGAACCCAAACCTTCTACATGGACTCCTATCTGATGTACTCCATTGTAGCTTATAGAGAGTGATTGGGTTTCTCCCCTTTGGTGATAAGATGGATTCCCCCATTTATATGTATCGCCCATAGTTGACCCTGAAGATTAGTAATCATTACTTTAAGAGGGTGAAGGATGCATTCAGAATGTATATTGTCAGGTTTCTGGAAGGAGATACTGCTAAAAGATTTTTAGATGAGGAAAAACAATTGATTAGTGTCTATGGCAGCATCTTCACCCAATTTAGGAAGTTTTCATATATAAGATTGGCTGGATTTGAGGGAAAACCCCTAAAAATTCCCATGTATTGCAGTGATAAGATGACTTTAGTAGAAATCTACAGACAATTAGACAAGTTACATAGAACTTGTAGGGACAAGAAGATTGAATGTATTCAATTCCCAATCACACTGGGTAATTACACTTGCAGAACTACCCTAGATGCTCAGAATGTTGATAGAACAATTGCTCCTCTCACTCTTCATTACTTTAAGCCTAAAACTTTATTTGACATTAAGGAGTTCATTTCCTCTAATTTCAGAATGGGTTATCAATATCTTCCAGATATTGAAGACTATTGGGTAGATTTTTCCGACAATTATGAAACCAGGAGGAGGTACTATGGGAGGTTATCTCTGCAACATATCATTGATTTTAGTATATTTGATGTCCCTGAAGGATTGGATGATGATGATGAAGAGCTACAATATCTTTAGTATGAAAGATCAATCAAACATACTCCTATTGAAACCATTGATTGGTTTATCAAGGAGAGAGATGATTTGAGGGAGCTAAATAATCTTGTTCTAGTAAGAACTAGACTTTGGTTTGATAGGAAAATGAAGGGATTCAGGAAAAGGAAATCTAGGTCTAATTCCCAAGATACCCCTACTCCTCATAAGGAAATTCCTGTGTTAGCTCCTGAGACAGTTGAGTAATCTATCCCCTCTCCTCCAGGATCCTCAACTCTAGTGTATACCAAAAAAGGAAAAATCAAGAAAGAAGATAAGGTAGTTGATGTTATTCAAGAAATAAAACCTTCTCCTAAACAAGCTGCAGAAAATGAAACAATTGTGGATTTGGATGATAATGATGACGGTCAAGAAAAAGATAAAGAAAATCCTAAAAAGAATGCACCTGAAGCAAACAGTATGATGGAAGGTCAGTCGAAGGAAATGATTTCAGAGTCTGTAGAAATATCTGCCAAGGAAGCTCCTGACTCAACTCAAACTGAGACCTATATGTTAGAGGTGGTTGTTGTGCAAAATTTGATTGCTATGAGTGCCTCTACACTTGGGCCCATTACCTCTTGAACTTCTAGTTCCTCATTTTGCTGGGTGTAGCCATTACTGGAAAGCAAGAAGAGAAAGGCTACTTCAAGTATTGTTGTTCCCAAGTTTGATGTAGTGGCAACTCTTCTAGGTACTACTCCTCCCCCTTCGGCTCAAAAGGCCAAATTCACATCAATAATGGTCTCGGACTCTCAAGGTCACCAGTTCATGGAAATTGTAAAACCAAAATTTGATAAAGATGAAAAGGACCTATCAATGGGTGATCTGGAGTTGACAAGAATTCCCCTTAGAGAATTAACCCCAGAAAGTGAAGTACATAATCTGAGGGAGACTGTGTCTAGGGTGATTGAAAGGGTTGAGAAGGGGAAGCAAACACAAGAGTAGTTGGAGGAGCAAAACCAAATTCTATCTAGTTTCATCAAATCTTTATTGGTAGAAGATAAGGCTCTTGATCCCACTCCCCTAGCTTCCATCCCACCTCCTGCTATCTTGTCCACTGATGAAGTTGAAGCCATTAAAGACATCAATAAACATACTACGTATGGTAAAGAAATGGAATCTATGGTTGATGATTTAATAATTACAGGCCTGAATTTTATTGAAGATGCATTCAAGGCATATGAGAAAATTGCCAAGATTCAACTGATGTTCTCTCTAACACTCAGTGGTTTAGTTAGAGAGTTGAAATTATGGAGTGAGTGCATTTAAGATCTCAAATTTATGAGTGAGACAAATGTGCAGGTCCTTTAGGTTGATAAGGTTTTTGAAGATGTTAAACAAAATCTTTCCAAACAATGGGTCTTCAGCATTAACTGGAAAATCAAATTTCTGGAAGAGGCCATCGGTGAACTTAGGTATATGTTGCAAAAAGGATAATATTTTAAATCCTATGTCATGTCTGCCTTCCTGGACATAAAATTTTGAATCTTCAAAGAGAATTCAAGTGATAGATCTACTATTCATGAGATCAAATATCAGTTCAAGGATTTTGTTAAAGAATATTTATTCAAGCAGGACAACATCTCTAAGGAGAAAGTGAAAGAAATTTGCACACTACAGGCTACCATCACAGATGCTAACAAAGAGTTATTGGAGAATGTAGAGTTTGAGAAGGACATGGAGAAGTGTTTGGGTAGTTGGAATCATGCAAATGCCAATACAAAAATTCCCCGAGGAATGAACATAGCTCCGGCATTGAAGCGATTCAAGAAAGAAGTGCTAAGGTAAAAGGGGACTATAAGTGCTTCAACTAGTGTCTTGACTTCCTATTTTATATTTTCCTTTCTTATTGTAAGGATATCTAATTAAGATGACTCTATTCCTTTAGGTCGTATGTAATAAAAACAAGGGATAAGTTGATGTTATAATATTTAGTTAGATATTAGCTTTTGAGATTAAAAGAAAGGAAACTGAAAAGGCCCTCTGTAACCGCTTCTCAAGGTTATTTAAAGAACTTTTCTTGTCATTATAAAGGATCAAGAATTTTTGTATTTGGATGTAAAGAGACCATTGAAATACTCAATATAGAAGAAATTAATCTCTCTCATGTTTTTCCTCTTTCTATTCTTTGTTTGATTCATATAAGGCTATGTGCATTTGAAGCAAGAACTTTGTGTCTTTCAGTTGATAAGTGCATTTGGAACATTGTATCTAATACATGCTTGTCTTGTGTTTTATACGCATAGGCTAAATCTTTTTATTTTATTAGATCATTAGTAGGTTATCATTCTGCAATATATATACATATATATATATATATATATATATATATATATATATATATATATATGAAAGTGCTCCTCTATCCTTAGTTTTTGAATATCAGTCCTGACTTTTCCTAATTCTTCTGTATTGAAAACCTTTGATAAATGCATCTAGAGATATCAAAATCCTCACCAAAATATTTAACAAATGTTTATACTGTAAATAAGGTTTTTGGCTTTCAATAAGGGAACTTCTCCCATAACGAGGAGGGACTGTTGTCCCCTGATTGTTGCTTGTTTTCAAAAGATCGAATTCTACAACCAACAAGACCTTATCGAACTAGTCTCATAGCTCCATATGTCACAATTTAGAAGATAGTTTTTCATATTATAATATGGTCAGTACATAGGTATTTTTCAGGATTTCAGTATTCAATCTTTAAGCTTTTAGGGTTTAAATTATATAATCAATATATTTTTTTGAAAGAATATAGTCACTGTTTTGGTTTTGGGGCCTTTTGGATTGGTTATTGACATTTGTGGGAGTGTTAAATGTGTCAAAATTAGAATTTACAAACCTAACAACTCCTAAAGGTAGTGACAATGGATCGAATATATGGACTCATGACATATTGTACATTTTAGGGTTGTAGGTTTAGGGTTTACTATTTAGGGTTTAGGGTTTAGGGTTTAAGGTTTAGGGTTTATATTTTAGGTGTTAGGGCTTAAGGTTTAAGGTTTAGGGTTTAGTTTTTAGGGATTATGGTTAAGGGTTTAGCGTTTAGGGATTAGGGTTTAAGGTTTAAGGGCCAGGGTTTAGGGTTTTAAGCATAGGGTTCAATGTTTAAGATTTAGGGTTTAGGTTTTAGGGTTGATGGCTTAAGGTTTAAGTTTTAAGGTTTAGGGTTTAGGTTTTATAATTTATTGCTTAGGATTTAGGGTTTAGGGTTTAGGGTATATGGCTCAGGGTTTAGGGTTTAAGGTTCAGGTTTGAGGGTTCAAGGTTTAGGGTTTATGTTTTAGGTTTTATGGTTTATGGTTTAGGGCTTAGGGCTTAGGGATCACATTTTAGGATTTAGGGTTTGGGGTTTAAGGCTCAGGGTTTAAAGTTTAGAGTTTATGGTTTATGGCTCAGGGTTTAGGGTTTAGGTTTCATACTTTAGGGTTTATTCCTCAGGGTTTAGGGTTTAGAGTTTAGGATTTAGGTTTTATGGGTTAGGGTTTAGGGTTTAGGGTTCAAGGTGGTAAAATTAAGGTTTAGGATTTAGGGTTTAGGTTTTGGGGTTTAGGGTTTAGGGTTGACAGTTGAGGGTTTTAAGGATTAGGGTTTAAGGTATAAGGTTTAGGGATTAGGGCACATGGTTTAGGGTTTAAGGTTTAGGGTTTAGGGGTTAAGGTTTAGGGCTCAGGGTTTAGGACTTGGAGTTTAGGGTTTAGGGTTTAGGGTTTAAGGTTTAGGTTTGAGTGTTTAGGGTTTAGGTTTTAAGGCTCCAGGTTTAGGGTTTAAGGTTCAGGTTTGAGGGTTCAAGGTTTAAGGCTTAAGGTTTAGGGTTTAGGGATTATGGTTTAGGATTTGGGGTTTGAGGTTTAGGGCTCAAGGCTTAGAGTTTAGCGTTTAGGGTTTATGGCTCAGGGTTTAGGGTTTACGGTTTTGGGTTTAGGGTTTATGGTTTATGGCTTAGGGCTTAGGGATCAGGGTTTAAGATTTAGGGTTTGGGGTTTAGGGATCAGGGTTTAGGATTTAGGGTTTGGGGTTTAGGGATCAAGGTTTAGGGTTCAAGGTGGTAAAAATAAGGTTTATGATTTAGGGTTTAGGTTTTATTGTTTAGTGTTTAGGGTTCAGGGCTTAGGGCCTAGGGTTTAGGGTTTAGGTTTAAGGGTTTAGGGTATAGGGCTTGTGGTTTAGGGTTTAGGGTTTAGGGCTCAAGGTTTAGGGTTAAGGGTTTATGATTTAGGGTTTAGGGGTTAATGTTTAGGGTTCACGGTGGTAAAAATAGGGTTTAAGATTTAGGATTTATGTTTTGGGGTTGAGGGTTTAGGATTTATGGTTTAGGGATTAGAGTTTAGGGTTGAGGGTTCAAGTTTGAGGGTTCAAGGTTTAGGGCTTAGGGTTTAGGGTTTAGGTTTTAGGTGTTAGGGCTTAGGGATCACTATTTATGATTTAAGGTTTAGGGTTTAGGTTTTAGGGTTTATGGCTCATGGTTTAGGATTTAGGGTTTAGGGCTCATGGTTTAGGTTTTAAGATTTAGGGTTTAGTTGTTAGGGTTCAAGCTTGTAAAAATAGGGTTTAGGACTTAGGTTTTGGGGTTCAAGATTTAGGGTTTAGGGTTTAGGGTTTAAGATTTAGGGCTTAGGGTTTAGGGTTGAGGGTTCATGCTTGAGGGTTAAGGGTTTATGGCTTAGGGTTTAGGGATTGGGATTTAGGGTTTAGGGTTTAGGGCTTATGGCTTAGGGATCACAATTTAGTATTTAGGGTTTAGGGCTCAAGGTTTAGGGTTTAGGGTTTATGGTTGAGGGTTTAGGATTTAGGGTTTAGGGTTTATGGCTTAGGTTTTAGGGTTTAAGGTGGTAAAAATAGGGTTTAGGATTTAGGGTTTAGTTTTTTGGGTTCAGGGTTAAGGATATAGGGTTTAGGGCTTAGGGCTTAGGGTTGAGGGTTTAAGGTTAAGGGTTTATAGTTTAGTGCTTAAGTTTTAGGGTTTAGATTTTAGGGTTTAGGGCTCATAGTTTATGGTTTATGGTATGGGTTTATTATTTAGGGCTCAGTGTTTCAGTTGTAGGGTTTAGTGTTTAGGGTTTAGGGTTTAAGGTTTAGGGCGTATGATTTAAGGCTTAGGGTTCAAGGTGGTAAAAATAAGGTTTAGGGTTTAGGGCTTCATGCTTAAGGCTTAGGGCTTAGGGCTTAACGTTTATGGTTCAAGGTTAAGGGTTTATAGTTTAGGGTTTAGGGCTTATGACACTTAAAGCTAGTGAGAGGAATAAAGTGGATGTTTGAAGAAATGAGGTTTTACAAGAAAATGAGTCATTTTAACAGTTGATTGGGCTTATGTACAAAATGTGATCATAGGATATGGGGATTTAAAGGGTAAGTTTTAGGTTGATTGTATCATTTTTGCATATTTGAGCCTATAGAGCTTGTTGGAAAGACTTCTAAAAATAAGATACTAATTAGAATGATTAAAATTGGTTGTTATGAGTTGATGAATACATGCAAATGTGTTGGAGCTCTGCATCACCTCTTGATGTTTCAGATCCTTCACATAGCTCATGATGACCAGTCTCTTGATTATTTGAATTGATAAAAACTTACATATGTGTTTTGATTTATCACGTGTTATAAGGAATTACATGAGTCCATATATTCGAGCAATTATTGCTACTTTTTGGGAGTTGTGAGGTTTATAAATATATAGTTTTGACACATCTAAAACTCTTACAAATGTCAGTAACCAATCAAGAAGGCCCCAAAACCTTAAACAATGATCTATATTCTTTCCCAAAATAGATATCGACTGTAGAATTTAAGCCGTATAAGCTTTAGGCTAAATGCTGAAATCCTGACAAAATACCTATGTATTGACTAGATTAGAATATGAAAAACTATTTTCTAAACCCTGACTTATGGAGCTGTGAGACTAATTCCATAAGGTGCAAAGTGACCCTAATTTCTTATATTTAAGTATAATAAATTTAATGTATTATAGAATATTAATAAATGTATAAAGACTTAATACAACATATAAATTATACAACTTATAAGAACGTAATAAAGTATAAAGATGTAATATATAACTTAAATGCACATATACAACATTGCTACCAGAGGAACGTGAGCATGTTTTAGTGATAGGTAAATCCAAGCCATGAATGTGGGCTTAATTTTCCGCTATCGTGTCATAACATGACCAAGCCATAACGTGAGCACATTATGGCTAAAAATGGCCAGAAAAACATGTTTTTGTTCCACTTTTTGGTCCCCCATCTCCATGCACATGCCCACATGGTGATTTAAGAACCTATTTGTGAACTATTACAGGTATATCAAAAATTTGACATAAACCCCTTTTGGGATGATCTCACATTTTAAGTGTGATATGACTGACATCATAGTTTCAACACTGTACCATGCACATAAGTGTGCATACCATGAAAAGATGTTAACATCCTCTATGGCACTGTGAAAAGCTCCTATAGTGGCATAATTATATCCATCACAACTTCGTGATACTACAAACTAAATATGATGTGCTCATGATTAGTTCACCGTAAATTATTATCATTAATGTATTGTATTCTAATCCAACTGATGCTTCATCTTCATCATGTGTACTATTAAGCTACAATATATGTCTCTCCATAACATTCAGTGGACCAATAACTAGATCAAATAAGGATCTCATGTATTAGATTCTAAACACAACATATCTTTGGATATTTTTCCCATGACTTGAAATAGATATTGCGCAATCTTTTTCAGGATTGGGAAATAGTTAGAGTTGAATAGTTCATATGGTAGTTATCTGAGATTTGGAGGTTTCTTCTCTATTGTTCAGAGTCATTTCTGATAAGTCTTCGATCTCTATCATTCATATAATCCTTTCCAAATATAACACATCATAGATCCTCATTTTAAGTGTTTTCCAAATGGTATCCATCCTGACCAATGGATCACTTGATTGTCATCTAAACTTGCATTTATCATCAAAGAAATTGAGTAATTGGTACCATATGATCAAGGACCCAAGGGGGATAAATTTTGAGCCCAAAATCACATTATGTAATCACAATCTAGGATCACATGGCTTGAAATATTGAACCTAAATTATGTTCCTCGTAAAAATCCAATTAAGCATTTTCCTTCTACCTCTAGATGCTAAAAATTCTAGGGAAAATCAAGCATCAAATCACTTTATGTGGTCAAAATTAGGTTCACGAGGCTAAAATACCCCAAGTACATGTAAATCCCTCATGTGCAAACCAAATGATGTAATTAGATTATACTAGGAGGCTAATTTGGGGTAATTTGAACCCCAAATCACATTTTTTTATTGCAATTAGGTTCACACGAGTTGGTTACCCCTAATACTTTCAACTAATGATACACATTATAGACTGACAACTTCATTAGTACACAATTGGTTATGATTAGACCTTAACTAGTATAATATTGGAACAAATGAGATATGGATGTGAAAAATAGATGACATTTTCTTGACTATTAACCTAAAGTTGTATTTTGTCATTAATTACTTGTGTGTAGTATAATATTGACCTGATTTGGACATATACCATACACCTAATTATCCAGTACTTGGTTGCTAATTAGAATCTCCAAAAACTAATCCATTATAAGGTCTTGGAAGATTCTACAAATTAGCCTTTGTAACTTTCTATGTGGTTCTGCTTTCCTAGAAATGTATGTCACTAGGTGTATACGCATGAAAACCATAATGACTTTCAATAAAGTACAAACTCTATGCAAATAACTAAGTACCATACCATATTGGATTAGATGAAAATTTATCTCCCAAATGGCAATTCCTAGGAGGCTTCAAAACCCATTCCAAAAGATGTAGAATTCTCCTAGTTGAACTCATCCATTTAGTAAAATAAAAAGCCCTCTAGTGGAATATAAATTTAATATAAAGTAAATCTAAATAAGTAAATATACAACATATAAAATATGATTTAAAGGTCCAACCCCCTAGGGTGTGCACTCGTGTCTGTTGAATAGGGCACACAATAGTGGGTTCACTACCAAAGGGTGACATGTACCCTTTGTAGGTAAGAGTGTGCATGCATTTACATTGCTTTAACTATTAAACTATAACCCAATTATCCCTCCAAAATAACACTTTGACAATGATTGATGTGACACTCTATGTACTACCAAGAGCATGGCATCATTTGTTTTACCTTTGCATGCTTGAAGATTGATTCATTTCCTTCCAAAATCTATGACATGGTTTTTGTGCTTGGAAGATCCGATACGTAATGCCTTAGACCCATAACTAGATGTGACCAAGATGACTATTGCTAAGATTGTTAGGAGATCCTTGAGTGATTGTAGATTCATATTTGACACATAAGATCTCATGAAAGTGTTGCAAATAGTTTGATAAAATTATATTGACTTATTTATATCATCCTTTTTTAGGTAAAAGTTATTATGATCATACTGAATCTAGGAAGATGACTATGGGGCACTATAGGTATTGAAAAAGAAATCAAATTATGAAGTTAAACAAAGGGGCAAGAGTCTACTAATATGATCTACCCATGTCGTACATGTTATCTCATGGGGAAATTATACAGCTATCGGTGCATGATTCCTATGATGCAAAACCATATCTTTTGGACATGATGCACAAAGATGATATATATCTTTCCATAATTGATATGTTGTGACATAGATCTCTTTATTTTAGAGATGATGAGTTTCAAGACAGAGCTCTCTCCATATACTCATTGAACAGGGTCATATATACTACTCATTATATCATATGGCAATGTAACATCAACCATACTCGTCAACTTGATCAAATTTATAAGTTATCATATTGTAGTGTCTGAAAGAATAGTCCATACTCCAGGGTGAATATTCGGGTCCTTTATTCATGGATACAAGTTTGGGAGTTGTATCTGACAAAGGTGTCTGGCTCTAATCCACATCTTTCTTAGTTTAGTAATGCATTCCTCAATATTTCATATTTAGATAAAAGGTCCCCCAAAACATTTATATAATTATATTAGCGATTAAGATTCATGTTGTCGTTAAATTTAGAAAAATGGTTTTGCAAGTTCTTAGGATATATTCACACTTCAGAGATCCAAAGGTCTAAAATTTGCTTTCATTTTATATTCATTCTTACATCTAGATAGTTGAAATGTATGTTTTGCACATAATTCAAAGTGTGAAAAAGAGAGAGTTTTATGTTATTCACATTTGTATTAGAAAAGTGTGATCCATTCATCCTTTGCATACATTTAGAGAAACTTAATTTACATTTGTAGATATGAAATATTTTCATTTCATTTTCATTCATTTGGAAATACATTTCTTAGTATGCATTCATTCATAGTTTTTTAGACAAATATAAAACTAAAAAAATATTTGCATTAGTATTTAAATATTTGTTTGTTTTTAGGTTTTATTACATATGTATTAATAGATATAAATATTTATTTTTGATTAGATAAATTCTAGTAAACATTTCATTTCAAATTTTTCACTTGTAGACATAAAAACACATAATAAACTTGTTGTCCTTTCACATAAAAATTAATCAACACATATTCAATAGTCAAGATTTCACACAAAATCTTCATTCACCTTCCAACTATATTATTTTCTTCCATGGGGAAACTGTTATTAAGTTGTTGTAATTTCTTATTCGCTCCGAAATAAGCAAGCATCTTGCTCCCACAAAATTTTCAAATCAACACTTTGATGTCTCCGACTCAAGCCAAAACATTCTCATAGCTCTCGTACAAGCTACAACTAAATTCCTATCTCCTAATCTATCTAGCTTGACTACAAGAAAACACCTCATACCTTTAGATGAAAATTGATAGCCAAATATATCCATACAAGGTAGGTAAATTCTCTTTTTTTCCTACTACACTTGAGTGAGACATGAGATCTTTCACTCTACCACTACACCTAATCTCATTATTGAGCAATTTCACATGTACTATATGCACAGGTCTTTCCTACATGCAATTTTTTTTGTTAAGATGTGTGTGTGTGTGTGTGTGTGTGCGCTGCTAGCGCGCGTGTGTGTGTGCGTGCGTGTGTGTGTGCGTGCGTGTGTGTGTGAACTCTGATGGTTGTAGTATAACCTTTGGATTTGAGTTATCTCTTCATCCTTGGGTTTAGCCTCATTTTATTCCCTTTTCATTATTCACTCACATGACCATCCCTAGAAAATACCAACCTAAAATAAATAGACATATTCTATTAGTAACCTAACCCAACTACACTCCATTTCCAAAAACCAACATTGACCAACAACTACATTGAACAACAACTATGATACTTGACGATCATTGATACCAACTATTGTGGGAAATGTATGCTTATCCAATTCATTACTTTGGATGAAAAATTTAGGGAAGTAGATCTTATTTGTCATAGGTTGGAAAATCCATCTAGGCATGCACATCACCCATGTCCAAATAATTAGCCACTCACACCACATTATCCTCACATCGGTTGTCTTTTCCCAACCTTAAGAAGTCAAGTACCCTTGGCCAGATCCTACACTTTTCTAGTGCGTAAAATTACTAATAGTTATGTTATCACAAAAAAGTAACGCCCTAGGATTTTACTGTTACAGATACCTACTTTTTTCTAACATGGGATGATCTCACAAGTGTGGGACTTGTAAATTGAGATCAACCTCCAGAGAAGGTTGGTTCCTCTACCTAATCCTAATGCTAAATTACTCCTACTGCTGGAAATGTAACTATCTGCTACGCCCTTAATCATATATCTTATATTGGATGTATATAGCCGACTTGTGGCTATCATAACTTCTTATCATTATGTATTTCTTTCATAAATGTTATATTTTCATTAGTGGGTCGACCTTGGTGTTGGCCATAACATAGGAATAGTATATATAGAGGTTATTAGGTAGTATTTGATCATCATTGGAGCATTCGAGTATTATTGTATGGTTTGGAGGTTGCCCCCTCGAAGTGGCGTAGCTATTATTATTGCATATTGAGATCATTATTCTATAATATTGTGTTATTGGGTGTTATATTTTTGCTCATGATTTGAATTATACAAGTAATTTCATTACAAGTGGTATCAGAGCTTGAACTCGGCCAACACTGCGTCAAACCCTAATTTTGAAGGTTCGTCCATATCTCAACATCAATAGCGAATTTTTCTGCAAATTTTTTTTTGGTGTGGTGAAATCAGTCAAGTAAGCTTCCCTCAAAATTTTAATACTTTTTGACTTGTTTTGCAAAAGTTATAGCGGTTTTATGTTTTTTCATAATTCAGCTACATAGGGTGCAATTTGTGGAATTTTTCAAAGTTATTTACATTTCCAAAAAGAAGATTAAAAATCAGTTTGAGTTCGTTCTTTGAGTTTTATAAAATTTGGCCGAATTCCTATTGAAATCTGAAACCCTAAATTTCGACCTTGATCCTTAAATCTTACTATTTTGGGGCATCATGGCTGGGCCTTCGACAAGAGGAAAAAAGAATTCCATCACTCCAGGTAAAACCCCTGATAAGGATGAGATAATAGTTGAGGATTTAGAGTCAGAAGGGGTAGCTACAGAGTCCTCAGGGTTAGGGTTTACTTCAACTGACCATAATGTCAGCTATCTTGAGTTAGAGTTGCAAAACCTTGAAAGTAGAGTGGCCAGCAAACAAGATGTAGAAAAGATTGGACAAAGATTGGAGGATTTCATTCAACAATTTAGCTACAATATCATGGGTCATCATAGCATTCCTAATGAGCCACAACTCAATCATACTCACACTAACCATGGTGGATCTGCAAACATGACCAATCCAAATACAAACACTTTACAAGGCCGTCACATGCTTCCAAAAGTGGAAATGCGTAAGTTTGATGGAAAGGATCCACTCAATTGGATTAACCAGATGGAGAATTTCTTTGATCTTCATCAGATTCCATTGGGACAAAAGGTTACCATAGCATCATTGTATCTGGAACCTGACCAATTCATTTGGTATCGATGGTTATGTGCTCAAAGGAAAAAGAGTGGCTTCAATGTTACATGGACAGTATTCACTGAAGAGTTGCAATTGCACTATAGTTCTAGTGTGTCAGAGAATTATTTCATCCAATTAGCAAAGCTCAGACAAACAGGAACAGTCAAAGATTACATCCATCAATTCCAAAACCTTTCCTTACGGGTGGAAAATATTCCTGAAGATAATTTGAATGACTTATTTCTTGGGGGTCTTAAGGAACAAATTGAGACTGAGGTGCGTATGTTTAATCCTCATAAGGTTTCAGACTCTATGATCATGGCACGTAGGGCAGATGAAAAATTTCTTTCAAGTCGGAAACAAACTGTCAGTACTATCAAAGATCGTAGCACCCTTCCACCATCATTCCCTCGGCCAGTGAGACTGACACCTCAACAAATTGAAGAAAAGAGAGCCAAAGGGTTATGTTTTAATTGTGACAACAAATTTGGACCAGGACATAAGTGTGCAGAAAAGAAGTTGTTCTACATTGAGGGACCTACTGAAGAAGAAGAAAATGAAAAAGATGAAGAGGTAGAGCCAGAAGAGTAATTAGGAGATTCCCAACCAACAATATCATGCCATGCAATTTCTAGTATTAGCACTCCCCAAACTCTCAAAGTAGTTGGATTCTTAAAAAAAAGAGGGTAACAGTATTGATTGATTCGGGAAGTACTCATAATTTCATCAATCATAAATTAGCGGTACGCTTGAACTGCTTTGTTTATCGAGCTCCAGAATGTCAAGTCATGATTGCTGATGGGACAATTGTTAGTTGTTCAGGAAAATGCCATAACATTAATCTCACCATGGGAGATTACATGCTAACTAGCAATATGTATGCCATTGCCATGGGAGGAGCAGACATTGTGTTAGGAGTTCAATGGCTTACCACCTTGGGAACCATTGAAATGAATTTCCAAGAGTTGTTCATGCAATTTCAGTCAGAAGGGAGGAATTTTAAACTAAAAGGACTAAGAGCAAAATCCCCGCAGATGGTAAGTTCTCATCAGATGCAAAAATTGCTTAGAAAGGGTGCAGAAGGGTTTGTGGCACAACTATTTTCATTGGAAGCACATCATTCCAATACATTTATACCCGCAGATATGCAAGCAATTATAGATGAGCACTCAGGGGTTTTTGGAGAAATGCCCAAGGGTTTGCCTCCGAAAAGAGACCATGACCATGCCATCCAGCTAGTACCAGGGAGTCAACCACCCAACATCAGACCTTATAGGTACCCCTATATGCAAAAGAGTGAGATTGAGAAGATAGTTCAAGAAATGTTAGAAGCAGGGACTTATTCGTCATAGTCAAAGTGCTTACTCTTCTCCTGTAGTGATGGTACGGAAAAAAGATGACAATTGGCGCATGTGTCCAGATTATAGGGAACTCAATAAGTACACAGTTAAAGATAAGTTTCCTATTCCTGTAATTGATGATTTGCTAGATGAGTTACATGGTGATGTTTACTTTACAAAACTTGATCTTCGTTCTAGATATCATCAGATTAGAATCAAGGATGAAGATATTCATAAAACAACCTTCAGGACACATGAAGGACACTATGAGTTCTTGGTAATGCCTTTTGGACTAACAAATGCACCCTCTACATTTCAAAGCTTGATGAATTCAATATTTAAGCCATTTCTTCGAAAGTTTGTTTTAGTGTTCTTTGATGATATATTAATCTATAGTAAAACATGGGAGGAACACCTGCATCATGTAAATAAAGTGTTGGAAACTCTTGAACAACATCAACTTTATGCAAAGCCTTCTAAGTGTTCTTTTGGTGTCAAGGAGGTTGAATATCTGGGTCATATTGTCTCTTATGAAGGTGTTAAAGTGGATCCTAACAAGATAAAAGCCATGCTTGAATGGAAGATTCCCAAAACCCTAAAAAATCTCCGAGGATTTTTGGGGCTTACAGGTTATTATCATAGATTTGTAAGGAATTATGGCAGCATCACAGCACCACTCACAGCTTTATTGAAGAAGGACTCTTTCCATTTGAATGAGCAAGCTACTATGGCCTTTGAGAAGTTGAAGGAGGCCATGTGCACCACTCCAGTTCTAGCCACCCCAGATTTTTCAAAAACATTCATTGTTGAATGTGATGCTTCAGGGTATGGGATGGGGGGTAGTACTCATGCAAGAAGGGCAACCCATTGCTTTCGAGAGCCGTCAATTCAAAGGTAAGAATATCTCTAAACCAGTTTATGAGAAAGAAATGTTAGCAATACTTCATGCAGTGAAACAATGGAGACCATATCTAATGGGACGACATTTCAAAGTAAAGACAGATCATGATAGCTTGAAATACTTCTTAGAGCAACGCTTATCGTCAGAAGAACAACAGAAATGGGTCTCAAAAATGTTGGGGTATGATTTTGAGATAATATACAAGAAAGGGAAAGAGAATGTAGTTGCTGATGCTTTATCTCGGAAGGATGAATCTTCCCAGGCATTGTTATATGCCATATCTGTATTACAAGAGGATTGGATAGAGGATGCAAGGTCTAAATGGAAAAATGACCCAGGTATACAAAATCTCATTCAAAATCTCCAACAAGATCCAAACACGTCAGAAAAATTTTTATGGAAAGGAGATGTTTTATGGTATAAAGATAGATTATATCTATGTAAGAATTCAATCCTTAAAAATAGGGTTCTATCTGAGCTCCATGCTTCTCCAGTAGGGGTCATTCTGGCTTCTTAAAGACTTATCATCGTATCAAGCATGATTTTTTATGGGAAGGGTTAAAAGGAGATGTACAAAATTTTGTGGCAGAATGCATGGTTTGTCAGCAAAATAGGGCGAAACAATTAAGTCCCCAGGTCTTTTACAACCTCTATCTATTCCTAGCCAGAGGTGGGAAGAGGTGTCTATGGACTTCATCACAGGATTTCCTAAATCAGAAGGTAAAAATGTAATCATGGTGGTGGTGGATAGACTCACCAAATATGCCCATTTTTGTGCTTTATCACATCCATTTGTTGCGAGTACAGTAGCAACGGCCTTCAGAGATACAATTCAGAAGCTACATGGGACACCAAAGATTATAGTAAGTGATCGAGACCCTATCTTTACTAGTAATTTTTGGACTGACTTGTTCTCATGCTTGGGCACACAACTAGCTCGTAGTTCCTCTTATCATCCCCAGTCTAATGGGCAAACAGAGGTGGTAAACAAGTGCTTGGAGGGATATCTTCGTTGTTTTACATCAGATAAGCAAGCGAGCTAGGTCCAATGGTTGCCGCTGGCAGAATGGTGGTATAACACCTCCTTTCATACTTCATCTAAAATGTCTCCTTTCTTGGCATTATATGGGTATCATCCACCATCTATCACTTCATCTTTGAGAGTCCAGCCAAAGGTTCGAGCAGTTGAAGAACATATTCAACACCAACAAGAGGTGCTTTATAGTCTCAGGGATAATTTGTCCATGTCACAAAACCGCATGAAGCAGCAGGCAGACCAACATCGCAATGAAAGACATTTTGAAGTCGGTGATTGGGTTTTTGTGCGTTTACAACCATATAAGCAAATGTCCTTAAAACAACACAAAAAGGATAACAAGCTTTCACCTAAATATTATGGTCCTTATCAAGTGTTACAGAAGATTGGCAATGTAGCATACAAACTGGAACTTCCTCCAACTACTCGAATTCATCCAGTATTCCATGTATCTTGCCTAAAGAAGGTAATTGGACAGACAATATCAACCCAGACAGTGTTACCAGAGCTTGATGAAGAGGGCAGAATCATCCTAGAACCAGAATGCATCCTTCAAACACGCACTAAGAGGTTGAGGACAAGGGTCATCACTGAGTATTTGATCAAGTGGAAAAATCTAGACAATGAAGACGCAACTTGGGAGGATGCAAATTTCCTGTAGCAGCATCCAGATCTTCTCAACATTGGGGACAATGTTGCTTTGAAGGGGAGGGGCATGCTACGCCCTTAATCATATATCTTATATTAGATGTATATAGCCGACTTGTGGCTATCATAACTTCTTATCATTATGTATTTCTTTCATAAATGTTATATTTTCATTAGTGGGTCGGCCTTGGTGTTGGCCATAACATAGGAATAGTATATATAGAGGTTATTAGGTAGTATTTGATCATCATTGGAGCATTTGAGTATTATTGTATGGTTTGGAGGTTGCCCCCTCGAAGTGGCGTAGCTATTATTATTGCATATTGAGATCATTATTCTGGAATATCTGTGTTATTGGGTGTTATATTTCTGCTCATGATCTGAATTATACAAGTAATTTCATTACACTATCTAATCCTATTCTAACAATCCAAGGGACCACGGGAAGAGAGAGAGAGAGAGAGAGAGAGAGAGAGAGAGAGATATAGAGAGAGAGATGCATGTAAGGGGAAATCCTAAACTAAAGAGAGGTGATAGCACCAATAAAAGGGGTAAAGATACCCAAATAAGTGAAAAGGGAGAGGGAAAATGGAGAAGGGTGAGGTCAAATATGAGTGACCCAGATCCAAAACAACATTTTACCTTCTATTCTCCATGAGACACAAACAAATGAATGTTGCAAAGGAGAAATATATGCACAAAATACAACAAAAATAATGGAGAGGCAAGGAAATGCAACAAAACATAAGCTTGGGTTGAGAAATACCACAAAACAAAGTTTGTATTGCTTTCAAAGTGTGCACAGATCATTACATGTGAAGAAGAAGGCACAAGAACACATTTCCAAGCCCAAATGGAGGTCTACAACTCACAGATATTGATGAACAATTTTGACATAGTTTCTTTACATTTTAGAACACCATCCTTTACAAATGAGGGATTTTACATTATATAGCAGAATAGGAGAAAGAGAGGAGGGGAAAGAGAGGGAAATCAATTTTTTTCCTTCAACCACCAAAAATATGAACTGAATTCCTAAAAATAGGCATGGGTATCCTTACAAGGCCATTCCCCATGGTACTTTTCTTATATGAGAAGGAATGGGCACCATGCCTCATCAATTTTGGTGGTTGAGCAATTTGAAACTATTATTTTAATGCTGTTACTTTATTTACAATTTTTACCCACCTAACATCATCAAATTTAATAAATCTAGTTTTTGTAGTGTAGTACATGCTGAGACCTTTCCAAAAAGTCCAATTTTGTGAAAATCGGAGCTACATGGCGAAAGTTATGGCCATTTGAAGTTCAGTGTGCCATACTTCAATAAATGCGAGTGGTTGAGCTATAAAATCGTGCCTTTGTCAGGTTTGCAACCTTGTAAAACACCCTTGAAAACCCGACACAAAGGACCATTGGGTTTCGAAAGTGGAAGACATGTAACAAATAACATGTGTTTGATCGTCGATGTTCTAATGTAGAAGAATCTCAAAAACCCGAAACAATGTAGAACGTCGAGTTTCAGAAGTGGAAAAACACACTACATAGAACATGCATTTGGGTTGTGATGTTCCGATGCAAGAGATTTCCGAAAACGCAAAACAAGGAGATTTTTGGAAGTTTTGCCTTGATTTACACCTATTGACCTCTAAAATACACAATGTAGAACTCGGCCCTTGCAATGCAACCTATGACTCCCGAAATGGTCTTGGTGGAAGTTGACCCTCCTTTTGCAACTTGTCACGTTTCGGGAGTCAGATTACAATTTACATGTAAATTGCAATTGAAAACCCAAAACCTGAAATGCACTATTTTATTTTTACTTCGGGAATCAACATTCAATTTGCAATTTACATGTAAATTGCAAATCGGAACCCAAAACTTGAAATGTACTTGGGAGGTCAGGTTTCGGAGATCGAGTTTCACTTTTTGATTTACATGCAAATTGTAATTTGAAACCCGAAACCGGAAACCTGAAATACACTAAATCCTTTGTATTTCGGGTTTCGGGGTTTGAGGAACAATTTGCAAGCAAATTGGAAATTGTTTCCCGAAATTTGAAATCTGAAATACAAGGGAAATATTTCAACACATGCATTTTACCAAATTTCTCAAAAATGATTTTTGGGGAGTGGAGAACAAGGAACATGGAACATGTGTAGGTGCACGAAGAGCTTGAAAACCCAATGCACTTAAAAAAAATGAATTCCTCAGCCCTGAATCAACTGTGAAATTGTCCATGTCCAGAAATGAAGTTGTGGGTTGTCAAAAAAGTTCTCAGGGTGAATTTTAGACAACAAGCTATGGGGGACATCTTACAAAGCATATGTGTCTACAAATTTATTACAATATTTAATATAAAGAAAAGAGTTAGGATGAAGCGGCCCTAACATGTTTGCAATAAAATACTGATAAAAGCAGGTTTAAAATATGACAATCATTTTTATATAAATATATAAACAAGCTACATTAATACCCATTAATACATATTAAGAATTGTTTAAAATAAATGAAGGTTGCCTTTTCTATTTATTAGTATTGTAATAGTAAAATCGTTATGTAAAATTTGAAGGGAAATATTGAAACATTGTCGTTGGTGAAAAATTGTTTAATGGCCATAGGAAATCATCGAATTTAAAGTTACTAACCATCATCTCATATATAACATACAAAAATAATTATTAAAAAATGTCAATTCTATTGAGGATTATTGAACAAATGAGATACAAAGAGATTAAATGTTTTATAATCCGAATAATTATGGCAAGAGGGGTCGTGCAACTATTGATGGTGGACTACATTGTTTGTGAGATGTTAAGAATCGATCTTTGACTTTAAATTTGACATCCATTTGATCATCATAGGGAAGTTTCAAAATTAAATAGGACATGATTGTGATATGGAAATTTTTTCTTCCTGATTAGAGAAATTGATCGAAAATATGAAATATAATGGTCATACAATGTGGAGTTTGAAGCCTTTTTTTCTTTGATTTTTTTTTCGAAGCCATCTATACATACCTTGTAATTGATATATTTAGATGTTTCTCAAACAAATATACTTAAAATATCTATATTAATGTATGTATTTCACTTTTTTATACCGTACAATGTCCATTTTTTTATGAAGTGATGGAGACATTTGGTGTCCCTAAGATTTCACCCTGAAATCTGGGACTACCCCTTTTAAATTTTTCATTTTTTTAAAGTAACGGGTCGTGTTTTGTGTTTTGTTTTTCCTGTAGTTGCTTGTGTTGCTCTAAGGTATCCCTAGAGAGTCATAAGAGCCACATTCGCCAAATACACACATGCTAAAGCTCACTCAATTCCTTCATCAGGATTTGTCTGAAAATGTTTTATTTATTTTTATATTAAATAAATAAATTTATTTTAAAAATAGATTGAGCTAAAATTGGAGGATTTGGGCTATATAAAGAACTTCACCCCATCATTATTACCATAGAACATTCACTCAGGGGGAAGAATTTTTGCATATCAGCTAATTGGAGAAATTTTTTGAGCAATTTTTGTAGCTTCTATCAGGTTCTGTTTTTATTTTTATTTTGTTTGTGTTTTGGTTTTTCTCTATTTTTTGTCTGGCAATCCTTGTAGCCTATTCATTCCTCCTGCCAGACCTTTTCCCGAGCCTAGGGTTTAGAAAATATATCCAGTGTTTTTAATTGCTAACTAATTTTTCTATAGGTGAACAAAGCTCAGGATTGCTTCAGGAGATTGCAAGAGGTTGCTTGGTCCAAAAAGGTACAATAATGGATTTTGTGAAAATAAGGAAAATATTGCCACCAATGTGTAGAGCTCGAGAAAATATGCATTTTTGGAAAAAAAAAAAAAAAACACCTAAAACGGAGCCACGAAGTGAAAGTTATGGCACTCGCAAGTTTTTGCTGCTACATCTTCTCAGACCCTTTCCAAAAATGGAAAAAAATATTCTAGCACCAAAAACGTGGTGTTTCAAGCTGCCCTCATCATCAAACTTCCACGCAATTATCCAAAGATGAAGTTTTTATGCAAGTCGTGGTCTTTCATGCTTTTGTCTTCTTGTTTCAAGCAACCTTCACTCTAGAAATCCACACCATATTTTAAAGGGGCAATTCCACTTAACCAAATCGTGGTTTCTAACAGCAAAGTCTTCTATTTTTCACGAACAAGTTGGAAGGAGAAAACCACTTAAGTGAATTGTGTGGATGTTTGGTGTCTTGTCTTCCTTTTGCAAAGCATCCTCTCCCTTCTAAATCCACATAATCCTCCTCCCTTGGAATCCACACAATTGTTTTAAATAAAAAGTAAATCACTTAAGTAAATTGTGTGGATGTTCGATGTCTTGTCTTCCTTTTGTAAAGCATCCTCTCCCTTCTAAATCCACATAATCCTCCTCCCTTGGAATCCACACAATTGTTTTAAATAAAAAGTAAATCACTAAAGTGAATTGTGTGGATGTCTGGTGGCTTGTCTTCCTTTTGCAAAGCATCCTCTCCCTTCTAGATCCACATAATCCTCCTCCCTTGGAATCCACACAATTGTTTTAAATAAAAATCAAATCACTTAAGTGAATTATGTGGTTCATGGTAGCCCAGTCTTCTACCAAGTCGTGGATTTCCAACAAAGAGTCTCCTTGGATTTTAAATGCAATTTTTGAAAGGTTAGAAGCAACACGTTTGGAAGCAAGTCGTGGTTCTTAGGGGGCTTGTTTGCTAAGTTAAAAGTTGCCCTCTCTTTGCAAAATCCATGCCAAAATTGGATCGCCACTCAAGCTAACTTTTCCATATTCCACGCATCCCATGAAATGCATGCAAAGTCTCCCAGTTATTCCCTCTAAAAGCCCATGCATGTTATTTCCAATCTCCCAGTTGAGCTCACATCAAGCATACTTCTATTTGCTTTCACCCGAAGTGATTTTAAGAATTCAGAATTGCTCATATGCAATTAAAAATAAAAAGGCGGTGAGTTTTTTCTGAATTGTATACGACAAACATTTCATTGGTGCACATACTTGAGAAGAACTGCAAAAGCTTCAAGAATAAGAGGACAAGACATGTCAGAGGAAACACCTGTAAGCAAATCACAGTCAGCTACTTCCAGATCTAGTTTGGTGAGAATCAAAGGGAAGGATTCAACAACATATGGGAGAATAAAAAGCATCTTAGATTCAAGGCAAAGATATCATTCAAATCAATCATGAGGCAAAAGTGTAATACAGGTTGGATCAACATGCAGAGTATTGAAGAAGAACAAAATAGAGAGTGTTGCAGATGGAATAACTTATTTTCTTTCTTCTTCTTTCTCTTATTTTCTCCGAAAAAGCATTTGAGTAATCAATCAAATTGTAAAACTTAGGTAATTGGTTTGAAAGCCATTACTTCAAGTTACTACAAAAAGTCAATTACTTGGGAATAGGTGACAGATATGCAGGGTATTGATTTAAGCTTCAGATGCATGTCATGCAAAGAGAAACTCTAGGAGATAGATTACCAGTTGTTTCCTTTAGAGGTTCCACATGCGGGAGTTCATTGAATGTTACCTATTTGTATTTTCCCTCTATGCACTATAAATAGAGGAAGAGCATATGGGTTAAAGGATCACAACTTGTTTCATCAGAACTTGTTTTAGCAAGAGATTTTGTAATTAAAGCATTCTTGAGTTTTCAAACTTTGTGTTGGAACCCTTGGTGTGATTACTGTGAAGACTTGGGATTGAATAAAAGGTGGGTTTTCCAGAGAAATTTGTGTCTACGGTGATTTTTTGATCACTTCTATTTAAGGTTTTAGATAAACTTTGTGTTATCTCATATCTAGGTTAGAAGCTATTGTTTTTCCTTACTGCTGAATGGTGTGAGTTTTATCTATTTATTTAATTTTGGTGGATGAGACTAGCTCTGATAACTATTGGTTGATTCAACGCATCTTCATTTCTTCTTTCCCTACTTTTGTTTTTCTGCCTTTTGCAAATAATCCTCAACACAACTGCTTACTTGTTGCAAAGTTGCCCAGTTGTGGTTCACAAGCTATGGGAATTAAATTAAAACCCCTGGAAATAGTTATTAGGATTCACCCTTACCAAATTGATAAGCATCTTACACGGGAGCCTCACTATTAAATGAGGGAGATTTATCTCATGACTGCCTAGGTTTTAAGTTATGCATAAAAATCTAGCCAACAACATTTTCTTCCATTTAAATTTTGTTAGTTCCAAATTAAGTTGGCCCTAGAAAAACCTAATTTAAACTCAATCAACCCCCAAAAAAGTAATCCAAAATTGGTTGCATGTTTTAGATTCTTGAGGCCTGGAGCGGATGTTATCTAGGCATCTTTACCCTAAAAACTAGGTTGCATACCAATGTAAACAATGAGCCTAGGATTGTTCTTAACTGACTATTATGAGGATCATTATTTTTTGCTTACAAGTTTCACAGAGGCTCGAATAAGAAAATAGATTATACAATGAGGCGTGAAGGGCTACGGTAAAAGATAGTGACAGTGACAAGACATGAAAAGAGAAAAAAATCTACAAAATGCTAGGTTACAATCAAACAAGATACAAGAAGATTTGAAATGCCTAGTAGGGTTGGTAGTTGAGTCCCACAATATCTACTCCTTTCTAAATATCCATAAAGCTTTTTTTCATAGAATATTTTTATTTAAATACCACAAAACACACTTCTTCTTGAGAAAACAAAATAGAAACAATGAGGGAACACCAAGAAGACAATAAGGAAAACACAAATCGAGAGGTTGAAGAGGATGAAAACAATATCCCAAATATACCAAACCAAGGTTCAAACACAATGGGTCCAAAAAAGGAGTATTAGAAACCATCACAAGAACATAAATTGCAGTCTCAATGGAGCATACAATTAGCAAGGGTTTGAAATGATGAAAATTATGTAAGGACCACTACTAGGATTGATGCCACATGGAGTTATGTTGATCCCATTGGATTATCTGTAACATCTCATACAATATCCAATCATTTATCCACAACCTATTTTTAACAGTTACACAAGGACAATGGTGGGAGCATGGGGATCGTACACCCATCCACGTTTGATAGGGAACCCACGCTTACCAAACATAGGAGAGAGGTTATTATATGTGAATGCAAATAAATTCAAGGGGATCCTAAGGCACTGAAAAACTTAGAAACTAGAGCACAAAATAAGTAAACAATTCACGGTTATTCTACCAAAGACAACACATAACATCCCAACAGGAATTAATACATCAAAGTAAACACAATATATTCAAGGATCAAAAGTTCAAGGCATGGAGAAGGAAAAAGTGAGCAGCGAAATACATGAAAGAAAAATATGTAATTGAGTTATAGTATGTAGTCATACTTTGGCATTACATGCAAGGAACATGGGCTAGTCTTGGAAAATAAAGAGAATGGTAGAAAAGTACATGGATGCAGATTTATCTCATATGTAAAAAAGATAAGTTACACTTGGAAAATAAAGGAGAAAATGAAGAAGAAAATCATGATAGTATGGAATCTTATAGCTTGACATCAACAACGTTAATGTGGACATCAAAATTTTATGTCAAGGAACTAATGAACATGAAAAGGATAATTGAATATATTAAAGCAAAGGAATATTATAGGGACAATAAGCTGAAAGAAATTATATAATCCAATTGGAAATTGACAAGGGAGAATGCATTACTTCAAGAAAAATTAATCACCTTGCAATCCAACATGGAGATAGGACAACAAGAGGCAACCTCGATTAAGAGCACCTTGGATCAATTGAAAGCAATAGAGGGAAATATGCCAAGAATGATTGAAAAAGAGGACATGCCACACACAAAAGAGACTGAATTTGTAATAGAAAACAAAGGGGTAAAATACACTAACTTGAATATTCAAGCTGATGAATCCAAATCTTCAAAAGAAATAGTGGGAGGAATGCCTAGATAAACAAAAAAAACTCATAGTGAAACATGTCAAACTCTAGATAAGGGAAGAAAAGGCTAGATAAGAAACGGTTACAACAATTATCATTAAGGAATTGAAATACTATGGAGACATTGAGAACATAAACAAATTGGTAAGAGACTTTCTTGAAGACTAGTTACAGCGGTCCAAGCACATTTACAAAGCTAACATGATTGGAAGAGCCATGCAAGATGGAAGGAAAATGTTTATTAGTGTTACATTATGCAAAATATAAGAAAAGAATATGATACTAAGGAACAAAAAGGTTCTTAGGGGGACATAATTCTATTTGGATGAAGACCTAACACCCGGGCAACTAGAAGAGAAAAGGAAAGAATGGGAAAAAGTGAAGGCAACAAGAGAAGTAGGAAAATGGACATGGTTATACAATGGAAAATACCAAATCAACCATCAAATGCCACATAAGAAATAGGGAATTGTAGAGGTTACCTTGGGAGAGAGGTTTTGGGCTAGGGCTCATAGCAAAAGGAAAGAATATTATCATTCTCAATAAAACCCATTGACATGGCGGTTGTAAAGTCCCATATTTTGAAAGGATGTAAGAAAATTTTCAATTTGGAACAAAAGGACCGAAACTGGAAAAGGTCATGGAGGGATAATAGTAATGATTAGAGAAACATGGTGTGGAATTATAGAAGTGGAGAAAGAGGACCCAAATAAACAATATATGTGGATGAAAATAACGGAAAAGGAGCTAACCATGTGGCTTGTCGCATGTTATTTTGCACCAAGAGGATAAAAAACATACAAGGAAAAACACTTAGATTGTGACGACCCTTATGTGTCGCTCAAAAATGACATTTCAACATATAGTGTGTTTGGGGAAGTTTTAATATTGGGAGACTTCAATGTGAGAACAACAAACAACTAGGCCCTTAACTAGGCCCTGAACAACAATTTGTTATGACTAGAGGAAGAAGAAGACCATATTTGGGAGAGGACTTCACAAGATGAAAATGGGAGTGTGACGCAATACAAGTTATAAATGTTGGGGATGTTTAGCCTCTATGACATGGCTATAGGAAGTGGTATGAGAGTATGGCCGAATTCAAGAAAAATCACTAGGAAACATATAATGGCCAAAGTGTGGTAGATTATACTATTTTTTTGCAATGGTGCATTTCAAGATTGAAGGATTTAGAAATAAGGGACTGCCTTATAGAGATTAAATCAGACCATAACCCAATTTATGTGAAGATTAACATGCATATGAATAATCAACCAAGAGAACAAACTCACCAAAATCAAACAAAAGTGCCTCTTCAAGGCAAAATTATTTTGACTCATGAGAATATGGAACTTTTTGAGGCATCCCTTGAAAAATACCTCTAGGAAATAAAGGATAGAGTATGAACAACAACCAGTTGTCTGTTACAAATCAATATGTTGATTCCCTGCATCCACAAAACACTAAACATTTACAAAAGGACTAGGCCCAAGAAGTGAAACATGAACAAATTTCTGACAAATTTGTGGTATGATGAAGAATGCAAGGAAACAAAAAAGCACACTGAGAGAGCTCAGAAAACATAAATAAAATAAGAAGGCTTATGAAAATTTGATTCACTCCAAAAAGGAGGGTTACATGAACCTTAAAAGGAAAGAGATGGTTTTTGTAGGAAAACATAATCCCAAAGGATTTTGGAGAGAACTTCAGCATAAGAGAAAACAAATAAAGAATAATATTTTAAGCACCCAATGGCTAGTTTATGCAAAATTACTTCACGAACAAGAGCAAGATAAAAACATCCCCCCTTATCAACACAACAATTGAGCTCTTTTCCACATGGGATATCACTTAAGGCATAAAGAGACCATCAAGAGGAAAGGCTCAAGATATTGATGAGCTACAAGTAGAATATCTTAAATGGGGTGTGAAAATCCTCACACCACACATCAAACACATATTCAATAATATCATTAAGGAAGGCTTCACGTAAGATTGGACATCTAGTGTTGTTATCCCCTATATAAAAGCAAGAATGTAATTAACCCATCAAACTACTACACTATCATGGTAAATCCTCTCCTTGGAAAACTATTTGGGAGCTTGATAGAGTATAAAATCAACAATTGGGCAGAAAAGGAAGGAAAAAGGTTTCAAGTGAAAGCATTCCATTATCGATCATTGTATCACTCTTAGACACTTGATTGAAAAATTACGAGATAGTCTGGGTGATGAGGTTTTTCATTGCTTTGTTGACTTCCAAAAAACACTTGACATGGTACCTATAAAAAAAATCTGGAGCATAATGGAGGAACTTGGAGTTCCAAATGAATATAGAATGGTTGTTCATAGGTTTTATGAGAAAGTTAGCGCCAAAATCAGAATAGCGGAGGGGATATTTGAAAGTTTTGGGAGTGACATTAGTGTTAAACAATGATGCCCACTTTCACCCATTTATTTGAGCTTTATAATGATTAAATTGAGGAGTTGTTAAACAAAATAAACAAATGAGACATTCACCTAGCCAACTATGTAGTAAAATTTATCCTCTATGCATATGACCTCAACCTAATTGTTAAAACACCACATAGTTTGAGAGAGCACTTGAGGGCCATTGAGCTCTTCTGCCAAGAGGCAGGAATGCAAGTAAATATCAACAAAACCAAAGTCATGATCTTTTTCTCTACAAAGAAAAAAAAGTAATTTAGCTTTCTTTTTAAAGACAAACAAGTGGAAGTAGTAGAAGAACACAAATATCTTGGGTTGGACTTCTTAACAAGCTCACTTGGGAAACACGTTCGGAAAAAAGAATTCAAGGAGGTTGGAAAGCTTTATATTCATTGCAAAATAGGTGTAGAAATGCAAAATTATGGGATTGGAAAACCAAAAAAAACCTTGTTTGACTTGCTTGTCACACTAGTGGTACTTTACGGTTGTGAAGTTTGGGGGCATCAATGTGTTTGATCTTAAGTGGAGACAAATAGAGAGAATCCAAACACACTTAATTATAAGCAACTTCAAGATTAAAACGTCGATCAGAAGCGGGGAATTTTTCCTCAAGACATCAACGATAACTCGACAACAAGAGGTGCAACATCACAAAGACAATAGATTCTATGCAAAAATGTTAAGACAGACCTTGGGGTGGCTTTGTATACTCTAATTACGAATTTAGGTCCCATAGACTTCGTAATCTCAAGAACATTGTTAAAACCATTCAATTCAATTCAATTCTCACAATTTAAACATATCTCTTAAATCTAAGTGGTCATGAAAAATGACACCTCTCCCATCAATCCATATATATCTCAACAATAGTTTTTCTAACAATTTGAATATATCTCTTACATCCAACCTATAAAAGAGCCACTCCTCCCACCAATATGGTTATATCTCTTGACTTTCAATAGAAAATTATGCAAATTTATTAAATATACGAGAGATCATTCATTTTGCTCCCTCACGTACTAGTTACTTATTACTTCCCTTCATTATTCTTGTATTTCGAGTGGATACATATGATGCAAGAGAACATTTAGGCAAGCTATAAATATTTTAAAATTTAAAAACAAGAATTCCTTCATTTTTGTGTATTTTAAAAATATTGTTGTATTTTATATTTATTTTCAACATATAAATATTAGGAAATGGGTTTGTACTTTTCTCTTATAAAGTTAATTTTACGAATTAAATTTTTTACTATGTTTTAACATATTAAATTAATATAAATATTAACTTTGTACTTTTGACTTTGGTTTTTTTTTTAATAAACTATTATCTTAAAATTATTAATGTTAAGAATTTAAAATTATAAAAGTTGATTATAAATTTTTTGTCTTTCAAAATTTTAGAGAATAATTTTTTAGTATTTACTTGAAAAAATATTCTATGAATCGCAAATACTAAAGTAAATGGTGGAGGCATTTAAGGCCAAGCTATTTAACCCCAAAATTTACATATTAAAACTTAAAACACAAAACCTTGAAACTAGAAGCTTATCATCCTTAGTATTCACACCTAAAACCATGAAAACTAAAGTTGGAGCCTTGATATCCTTAGTCTAAATTTTCCAAACATTAAACCTTGCAAATTTTGGATCTAGTTGATTTTGAATTAGCAAACCACAAAACATGGAGTTTGATGCTTAGGGATCTAGGCATCAAACTCCTTAAGACCCATACTCAATATGGGAGGATTTAGCTAACTCAAATATTCAAAGCCCGAAATTAAAGGCTTAAAACCTAAAATTAAAGTTCTACGTGTCCCCAAATCATTGAATTTGACATCATAGTTATTGACTTGCCAAAGTTGAATTTTAGGGCATATTGTCCTTGTTATCAAACTCCTAGTCTTACAAAAATTTAAAGACTTAATGCTCATTTGCATAAGGTACACATAACTAATATGGAATAAATACCCATGCTAGAGATATGTTATTGTATTAAATAACACATAAATTAACATTCATCATATAAAAAATAACCACAAGAAACAAAGATCTCGTAAAAAAATACCGAAATCGCCACAATACACAATACACATGCACCTAAAGGTAAAGTCAAATCTCGAGCCAAGATCAAGTGCCTAAACTCCTAAATCTATACATTTGTGGATGGATAAGATATACTTTTGAGTGAAGGTACCTTTTCCCAATATAGCAGCCATTACAAAACACAAACTAAACCAAACCCCTCAATATTATGGATAGAGATAGGTGTTCAATAGGAGTTATGGATCTTCACCCAAGGATTTTTAGTATGTCATGTCATTGCTCAACTCAACAATTTTATTTATTTTTAAACATATTTTCATCTTAGGATTTTTTCAAAAATAACACCTAATTGAATTAAAATATGCATTTTCCTTTCATGAAATAATTGCATTTAGAACATATAAATTGGTGTTTAGAAAAAGCTTGTGGGTTTGTATTTATGTGTATTGTATCTCTAGAAGACCAATTTCCATACATAATTATTTTTTGTAATGTCTCATTTAAATGAGAATAATTACGAGGGTTATAGCATATCTTTCTCATATATAGTGAATACTTACGAGGGAACAAAACCCACAAGTATTACCCAACAAATTGACCCTAATTTAGATAGGTACAACTTGTGGTACATGTAACGTCTTATAAACCTACCTTTTCTCAACTATTATCAATCCACATGAAGATATTAATGTGTCATGTTAACTATCACCTCATGTTAGTTACTACATCAACATGTGCCACCTCAACTGTGATATCAACATGTCACATTGACCATTACTTGAACTACCACAATTATATGTGCCACCTCAACAACTAGCCTTTCAATTTTATCAAAAATTGGATATGGTCTAACAATACCCATTTTGATTGATTCCCTCTCAAAGTTCTATACCTCTACCGCCCACCTATCATTCATATTCATAAGAGATAGAACTTAAAATAGAAGTGTAATTTTGTCGCACATAATTAGCTTCAGCTTAGTAATAACATTTGGAACTCAAAAGTTGAACCTATACATAGTTACTACCCTGGAGATTGCTTCATTATAAGACACTTACAATCGAAAGACTTAATTTTTGCAAAATGGCAAATTGTCGTGTCAATTCTGCATATCCAAGGAGACACTTTTACATGTGTTTTGGACCTGCAAGTTTGTTAAGAATATTTGAGGCAAAGTTCAACAATAACTACCCTCTTTTCTCATACGTTGTCATGGAAACAAACTTTGCTTGGGGTTGGGATATCAACAAATATGATTTTAAAACTTTCAGGTAGATTATTATTAAGAACATATGGAAAAATAGGTGTCTTTAATGTTTCTATAACAACAATATTCCACAATCAATTGTACTTCATAAACTTTTCTCTGGCTTCCTTTTTCAGTTCTCCTTTTTAAAAGACATGAAAATCAAATGAAAAGGATCAACTTGCAACTAAGGTAGAGAATCAATTCTTACATGAAACTTAAAAATCAATAATAGCAGCTACTCATAATACCTGAAGGTCTATGGCTGATTTCTTGCTCCCTTGTTGGTTTTGTTGTGTGCTTTAGACACTATTTATAATTGTTTGCAGTTCTATTTGTATTTGTTTGGTCGTTGTTCTATTTCTAGCAGTTGTCCTCATGGGGTCTTCTTGATGTTATGCGATTGTTTCCTTTCATTGTTATACTGCCATTGTTGCCTTTCACTAATATAATATATATACCCATATTTTAAAGCATTAAAAATTGGCACCCAAGCTTATACCCTCGATATTTGAAATTTGAAGAATGTATCAAGTGTTTCCATTGTAGTTAAGGCAATACCTTTAAGGTGTTAATTGAGGTGCCACATGTTAAATTGATAATGATATGATGTAACAATTAAGATAGCACAAATTTACAGTGTTAGTTTACCTAATGTGGCAGTTGTTGCAAACTTTCATGACAGCTATGATGGTAAAATCAAACTTGATACCCAAAGTGGCACATACTTATTGATAGTTGTCATGGCTTGAGTTGGTGGATGAGGTGTTAACATACTAAAGAGGTTAAGGTGATAAATTGAACATCTTAATTGCAATGAGGTGGTAGCAATGGTGTCGCAGTATAGCTGAAGTGACATGTGATGTAGAAGTTGAGTTGGAAACATTGCAGGTTTTGATTGCAAGTGCAAGTTTTGGTGACACCTATCAATGCCATAATTATGTTAGTACATTTTGATAGGTCAATTGATTTTATATGCCAAATGATCTTATACAGTAATGTAACTTTCAAATTTTCAAATTTCTTTGAATGGAAGGTTCCATTGTTACGTGCCATCTTAAGTGAACATAATTTAATTTTTTTGAAGTTATCTTCTTTCACAAAATGTGTGCTTTCTAGTTCGGCATCTTATGACATAGCTGTTATGTTGAGCCAAGTTATTCAACTTGACATGCTTCCAGTAATTAAAAAGCAATGGAATTTTTAGTTACATGAATAGGTCCGCAGTAAGCATAACCATTGTACAAAAGACTTATTCCTGCCAAGTACATTTGATATCAAAATCTTGATGTATTTTTTTAAGTTAACAAGCTCGAAAATTTAGGCATATGTGCCTAAATTTATTGATTTCCAATGGTCAAATGGGAAACAAAATGGTATGATTGCATTTTCCTCATTTACTTCATGTGGTTTCATGTGGTTTCTTTGATGTTAGGATACACGCAAGAATTTTATTGAATATAAGAACTACTTATCTTCGTGTGTTTTATTGATGTTAAAATACAAGAAACCCCAAAGAGCTCGAGGATGAAACAAAGTAAAACAGTCAAATTAAGTATCCCAAAGATTCTACAAAAAACCTTGAAACCAAACCCTAAGAACTTTAAAAAATATAGTTGTCCTTGCTAGGAGAAGTAAGCTTAACAACCTTCTTTCGAACAATCCATTTTTTTACGTAAGATAAAAAAGTATGATAATTGTTCTTTAACTTTTGAAAAAAAAAAAAAGTATAATAAATATTTTATATTTTACTGCAAAAAAAAGAAAGTATTAATAAATTATTTTTATATTTACTGCAAAAAAAAGAAAGTATAATAAATATTTTATATTTACTGCAAAAAAAAGAAAGTGGTTTAAGGCCTAGATTGGGATCTATATGGCAGGATAGTCCTTGGGATAAATTGAGCCATCACAATAATGCACAGTTTTTACCAATGGTGTAATATTGTGCAACAGTGAACACTCAATGCTTTATAGTTATAGCATAAATGATAATCTAAATCGAATTTTTTAAGACCTGATGTTTCCACTATGGATACCATCAAAATGCCCCATCTAATTGGCCACTTTTTGCATGCTTAACAACAATCTATAATGTTGGCATTTAGATGTCTCAACCTTGCCATCGGAAAACATTAGGAAATATGATAATCCTGCCCTCGGTGAGATTGTTTGCAGCGTAACTTTATAGTTGCATAATTGAATTTCCTTATATACCGGACAAATGAAGCCCATTTCATATTATATAGCTAGATGGAATTCATTCGATATAGCCTAAATATATAATAGAAAGTTAATTATAGGCATTGAATGTTATGGAAAGCCATTTTCAGAGTTCCATGTCATACTTTCACAAAATGTTGCCTGAAATTGTTAAAAAATAATATATTGGTTTGTTAATCCAACTTGGCATGTAAAAATGGGAAAACAAGGAAACCAACAGTGTCCATTGCACAAAATGTTAAAGCCTTTGTGTCAGTAATTAAATAGATTCCAACCTTCCAATGAAGGAACCAATGAGATGTCAATCATCCATAAGAAATGTTCTTTTAGCTGAGAGCATTAGCATTTTGCATATAGAAAATACACTTTCAAGGGCAATACATGACAAAATGCCCACATTTTTGCAGCACAAAACCAAGTAAAAAACGATACAACTAAGCAAGTTATAGAGTTGATAGCATGCAAGGAGAACAGAAATGGAACTATGCCGAATACTTCTCTTGCAGCTTCCCACTCCATGCATGTTTTTCCTTTATTACTATCCAAAAACCAGATGAATGGGTTACTTGATACATTTGAAGGGTGCCACCAAATCTGGATAATTTACTTCAACAAATTACTGGTGAAAGATTCCTACATCCATACTTCAATATATAGTGAAATTATCTGTGAACAACAATTCCCAACTTCTCTTTGCTCATGTCAGCGCTGACATCGAAGCCATACTAAACCAAGAGAGTTGAGAATGAAAAGGATGAGCATTTGGATTACGATTTCCCATATCACCAAAATGACCTTGCTGGTGATTTTTAGCCACCAGGAGCATTCATTACAGGTCTAACCACCATCATATGCTACATATCCACAGGTGGAGGAACTGAATCAGCATAGTTTACTATTGACAAGTGAGAATATCTGTCATAAGTTATAACAACATGCAAAAATTAGATTCCATATCAGCTTTGAAAATTCCTCTGTACAACTGGTTCTATCCACTCCACATTCAGGAAGAAATATAGATATGATTAAATGCAAAAGAAGTTTAGAACAAAAGCTAAGGAAATATAAGGTTCTAAATCATAATAAGAAAATGATGCAAGTAACTGCTATGGAAGGAATCTATTCTATTCTCGCAATACTAGAGAAAAATATCATGATGACCAGACCCTCTCAGCATTTCTGTGAGTCCAGGTGATACACATAATGCATTACATATTCACCAATTTATTGTTTGGGTCACAAATTATATATTCACCACCTCATTTGGGTCACCCTTAGCTTTGCTCATCTAGCCTATTGAATTAAGAATATGAAAAGCAAACCCATTCTATAACATTAACCCTTTACTTCAGACAGTTGGTCAATGTTTCCCTACAGTGGGTTCCAATACAAAAAGGATCAGTGACAATAGATTTGCAGTTGATCATACACTATTTTGCAAATTTATATCACTAACCTTTATTTTCTTGATATTTAGAGATCTAAGTCCGTTCTCATGAAATTTAATTCGTCCCACCAGATTTGTTTCCTACTATGTTGGTAGTTGCAGGCCTCACTTTTTCCAAGGCAGAGTGCAAGCATTTAAGACTCCATTCTGATTTTAAGTCATTGTGAATTATTCTGGATTTTTTTTTTTTGTAGAGATTGCCTTTGTAGGGACCATGCATATACATTTTATTTTAATCAGTGACTGAAACACGTGTTTACTCAGTATTCATTTCATTCTCTTTGAGAAGAAAGAGGTAGGGAGGAACAAACTCAAAAGGCACAGCAGATTGAGGATGCAGAGGAGATCACAAAAGTTTCTAAGCATGGCAGGATATTTGAGATGCTTATACAGGCCCAGGTATTTTTATATACAATAGCATTCAAGAAAACGATCAGAAAGATTTCCATATAGAAATTATTCTAGTGTATTCTGTGTACCTCAGAATCAAACCATTCTCGTATATAAACCCCAACCAATGATGGAGAAAATACTAGACTACAAATTCCGTACAATGATGTGCAAGGATAACTTAAAAGTTAGTACAGACTTGTTACGGTCATATTTCCTGAGATAAAATCAATCTTAATGATAATGACTATGAAATATATCAAAAAACATTTTCAGGATAAGAACACCTGTAGAGATGTGGACTAGGTCACAAAGTGATAAGGCTCAGCAGTTGTGTGAACACACAAATATGAAACTGCAGAAAAAACATGCTGAAGTTTATTAAAAAAGACCAAATGCATTTTCCTCTAATACCAAACTCTTCAACAGTTTGTGAGATGTTTATTTAAATTTTTCTGTCCAAAATATTGTGAGGGTTCCTTCAAAGGATGCATCTGGTTCAATAATATACTTTTTCATACATCAATAAAACTTCACTAAGGAAGAAAAACGAAAAACGTTAGCTACCTTGTGTAGTTGCAGCTAATTTTATGGGTATTACCAGTCTACAACAATGTTATGCATTAAAACTAAATTATAGTCTTAAGTCAACAAACTCCTTTCACCTCTAGCCAGCTAATGGCATGGTCAATTTTAAGTTACCTTTAGAAGGTTTTAAATTCTCATGAATTACAATGCTAGAGTAGAGCTGTGCAGCACAGATGTAAATAGCTTGATGCCTTGCAGAGTTGTCTTGCAGAAAGCAACTAGGTTTCAACAGCAAATGCCAAGATTTGCAAGTACCATGCTTGCACCGTTGACCAGCTAAAAAGATTAATACTATTTTTGTTCAAATACAAAAAACATGCATGACCTGGAATGGTATTGACACTGATTATAGCAGCAAACTGCTTATGAAACTTAACAGAACCAACAAATGATGTCAGAGGTAGTCAACCTAGCAACGGGCCAAACAACCCACGCAGTCTGTTTTTGGCTGTTTTGGGTCATTTTTGGCTGTTTTAGGCCATTTGAGGGCTGTTTCTGCCATTTGCAACGCCCAATCTTGAGTAGGTGGCATGCATGGGGTCTAGGCCATGCGACCACTCATGCCTCATTTACTGTGCCACCTCAAATGACCCGTGAACCTGGATTTTTCATTGAGCAACCTTGGGAGGCCATTTAAGCTGTCGTTCATTATGCCGTTTCCAATGTCATTCACCATGGTGAGCCATGTTTGTCCCATTTTTCTTTTGCAACACAACCCGAGACTTAAATATAATGCTTAGACGTTTCTTCTGGCAGCACTTGTGTTGTGTTGTGAACTCTTGCACTAAGATTTTTTTTTTTAATACCTTGTTTAAGTTGGTTTTTATCATGCCTTTTTTTAGATTCTTGGACTTACAAAAAATACCAAAATGTAGATCATTCGTAATATAATCTACTTGATAATGTCCAATAATAGATTATAAGAACTACTTACGAAAATACATAATTATACATCGGACTAGATACTGATACATTGGTCCAGATACCAATATATAACAATGCATCAGACCTATATTACCACAAGTTTCCAATATATAGGGAAGCAGGGGAACAAGAACGGCTATCGAGTGGTTAAATGCCACAAATTTAAGGGGGAAAGCTACAGAAGTTAAGAGTCCCTAAATAGGGCACCCTATCCAAAATCTTGAAAAAATATTAAATAATAAGAAAATTCAAAATACATTAAAACTAAGAACAATTAGTTAATGACTAGTAACTAATCCTAACTTACCGGGCATAAAAAAGGCACATTGTCGGGATTCCATTAAATCTGATACCGTGCAGATATTTTTAGGACAAAATATATATATATCAACAGTCTTATTGTCATATATAGGAAAATATCTAGATGTGTCACATCATATCTGGTCGTAATGTTAGGAATTTTGTATTAGTACTCACATGAAGTGAGTTAGCAAAATAACCAGTGTTCCACAGAGTCTTGGCATGAGGGGACGGGGGATGGGTCGCAGAGACGGGGGGACCAAGGGCTTAGGTTTGGGGGACGGCAATGGTACGATAGTGCAAATATATATAGTACTTGAAAAATTAGTCATAAAACAATGAACAAGGAACAACAAATGAAACTTTGAAATACTTAACATGTTGCATTTAATGGTGAAAAATGCCACATATCAATACATTAATATTTTATAGTCAAAATGATGATTACATTCAAAATTTAAATACAGTTGGCTAGTGGCTCAATGCCTCTAATGAGTCTAATCATCCACAAAGTCTGCACCAAACTCCTCAACACTCGAACTGCTAGACTTGAACATGTTGAAAACTTGAAACTTGAAGGGTTTGAGCAATTAAGACTTGACACTTGCTCGAACTCTTGTTTTTACTTGTTGCTAATGTTGTCCCTCTTCCTTGCTAATGCTCTCACTCTTGCTTGCTAATGTTATTGCTCTCACTCTTGCTTACTAATGATATTGCTCTCACTCTTGCTTGCTAATGCTTTCACTCTTGCTTTGAATTTTTTTATAGTGATTTGGAGTGAGGGTAAGTCTTATTCATAGTTTTTCTTGGAGTGTTTAGGGGATGGGTGGGGCCAATTGAGTATTAGAGTTAGGGTTGAGCGCCAAAAATTATAAAACAAAACGATTTACAAAAACTTTTAGATAGACTTATGCTGCAGGGGATGGTTGGGAGTCTCTGGGACGTGTTGAGAGACTTTTAGAAGTCTCCGAGACGCCCCGGGGAAGTGCCTAAGTCCCCATAAAGTCCCCAAAATGGGGGGGCATCTCAAAAACATCATCTCTTTGAGGGAAACAATTCAAGGACGTCCCCTCTAGTTGGTGGCGGTGGGGGGGGCAGCAGGGGATGTCTCCCAGCTGTCCCCAAGTCTCAAAGACATCACTTTTGGGGGGATGCGTCCCCATGGAACACTAAAAATAATTATACGTGTGAATAATGCAATGAATTGTTAGTAACAACTCATAGTTAGAAATAGCATGTGTTAGTATATATTAATAATGGGTGTTATGAGAGTTGTTATAGTAACTCTAATAATGGTCTAGAGGTGGAAGTAATTATAGGAGATTACGTTAAATGATATGGTCCTATAAATGCAATGTCTCTCTCACAAAAATTTAATCGAAGCAGTGCATTATTATTGTGTGTTATTATTTGCAATCGGAGTATTTTGTTTAACTTTTGAAAGCTCTACCAAATGTTTCATTTGGTATCAGGGCAAGTATTCTCTTACTCTCTACAAAATGATGTTTTGAGGTGTGGAGGGGCAGCTCACCTATGTTATTGCCACAGTTCAAGAAATCCTCCCAATTCAAATATTTAGTTAAGTTTTCATTAGTTTATAGAATTTGTTGCGTGTGAGAACCTACGGAGGAGTTGTTTGTAAAATCGTTGCAGCCAGTGAATAAGCACATGGAGGAGAGTTAAAGACATGGCCTTAATAGAAGTAGATCCATCCTTATAAACGCGTGATTATCCTCCTTGTGAGCATGATCCTTTGATTACTTATGTTTTGACATTGAAGTTTCAACCATTGTGCATCTTCATTCAGATCAATGTGTCTTACCATCTATGCCTGTAGACACCCCAAAGTAACCACTACGCATTGTAACCATTCAAAATCTTATTAAACACATTGTCCCTCTCTAGAATTAATTTAATTACTTCTATTGCACCTTATCGCCTGATGCAGGAGCATCAAGGTCCAAAGCACAATAAGGTCATATGAGACCAATAAGACATGTTTTCTAGGTGTGTTAAGGTTGAATGTGTTGTAAAAAGTGCATATATGCTTGTAAAAGGTTAATATGTGCTGGTAAGAAAGATGTAAGGTGAGTTGACTTGGCAAAGAGGGTTGTTACAAGCTAAATAAGGTCTTTATGTAATAGTTGTCTTGTATGGATCTCATGAGAGTGTTAAGGTCATATGCACCTGATTTCTATATTGAGAAGGCTTTTGAGTCTTCTTAGGGAGTGTTGAGTCAGTTTAGGAGCTTGTTAAGACTCCATACTTAGTCAATGAACACCTATTCATAGGTGAAACGAAGGAATTCAATGTAGACAGAGGGTTTGGAAGTTGCATAATGAATAACGAAGTATGTATGAGGATCTGAAGTTGAAGATATACCTCTGTTTGAAGAAATTTGCATGTTTTCTATGGACTGTGATGTAGACTGTGACAGGACAGCAAGGTGTAAACCCTCAGTGCCACTTGGATGATCAATTCCTCCTGACTGTCAAGCTTAAAAGCTTCTGCAGGTGACAAGGATTCCAACCATAATTTTATATGTTTTGAAATTGTGTAATTGGATTTTTATTGCAAAATGTTCGCTCTTGGGCCTGAACTAGGGCTCAGCATATCTCATGACTGTACGGATAGAAATAGCTAAAAATTTCAAATCATCTCTGTTTGAGTATGAGTTAGAAGCCCCCAAAATATTGTGGTGATTGGTTGTGTGTAGTTGAAGTTCTCCTTAACAGAAAATTCAAGCTATAAACAAGGAAACACAGTGCTCAGATTTTGAGCTAAAACGACGGAGTTATCAACAATCTTTGCTTGCCAAGAGTCTAGAACTTGTATGGAGGTATTATCAGGTAGAATTCACGAGTTTTCATGGTCTTAGAACATCCATCAATAAGAAAATGTCTTCATTTTGAGTATAACCTGACTGCACGGTTGAAATGGCTGTGTTAAACCACTCTAAAGGCTGTTAAGAAGGGTAATCAGGCCAAATTTGCTCTAGAACAGCATAGGAAAGGTCATGAACACCTTGATCAGGGTAAAATAAGTCTAGATAGCATAGAATTATGCATGGAAACCCCTACCATTGCATGTAAAGGTTGACTGTGAAGACTGTATTAGAGCACTCAAGGGTTACTAGAAGTTGTGAATTGGCAAATAGCTAAGAAACAGTATGGTAAAGGTTATGGGCACCGAAATTATGGTGAAGAATGCTAATATAACATGGATACAGGGTTGAAGGAGCCTTCCAATTGCATTCAAGCCTTGAACTAAGCATACATGGCTATATGAACCCTTGGGGTAGAGTTGCAAGAATACATATTTGAAGAGCATTGCTTGAGCATTCTTAGGGAGTCTAAATCTCTAGTTTGATGTCTTGAACATGTGTTATCAGGCAAGAAGAGAACTTGTGACTGTATTGAAGAAGAACTCCATCGGGAAGCAAAGTGCATGGTAAGAGAACTTAAGAGGTATGTAAGCTAGCAAGCCCATAAATGACATTTATAGCTTGAAACAGTCTTTCTTTGTGAGTTAAAGGAGACTTGCACATTTGTGAGGCACTGGTTGGGTGATCACAAGGTGATCACATCAGATTAGTAGGCTTTCTTCTACTTTGTCACCCTTATATGAGTATGCATAGTGCCTGAATATACTTCAAGGTGGATGAGAACATAGATAATGGTGCTATTAAACCTCTTAAGGAAGATCCTCGGGCAGGGGTTAGGTTGGTGTCAGTCAAGCAAGTTGAGTTTTGAGCTTTGAGACCCACATAGTAAGAAACAAGTATCGAGAATAGTAAACCTTCAAGCCAATATAGTTGAAGGTCAAATTCAAGCATATACCCCTGCACCATCACCTCCCTTAGCTAATTTTAATAGCTAATTTAATATCAAATTAATTAAATAACTCCTCACATATCCACTTTCATATTTAAATAAATTAAATAACATCACATCCTATCCACCTCCTCAAGTCAAGTTGACTAAAAGTCGTGACTAAAGCTAAAAATCATTATTAAATTCAAGAAGATATGTTTAAATTAACTCAAATCATGCATTTGAGTTAACTAAAGACATATCTCCCAAGTCATGGTAATCCAAAATTAGTTCACACCCTTCCAAAAGCAAATCATTCACGACATGTTTTGGGTGAATAAAATAGAGGATATGGAATTAATAATCAAAAACATGAGCAACCCCTTGCCAACTCAACAATGGCTCGTCCATACAAATCTAGAACAACAGTTCAACTCTTCAATCAATCTGAAAACTCAACTAAACAACTCGGTCATGTTTAGTTATCTTCAAATCAACTCAATCTAAACTTCGCTTGAGGATTCTCCTTCCTCAGCTATAAATCAATGGTCTTTCCTTCACAAATCATCCACCAACAAGCTCGAGAGTTCATACTATTATTCTGTCTAATTGGTGAATCAATCAATCATACCGTTATTATGCCTATATCATATCAAATCAGTCATCTTCATGCTCGTAGCTTGATCTATCTTCCATTCAGAATACTTCTTGGAGCATCCACAAATCTACAAAAGCTTTCAAATCAATCGGATCCAACAAGAGCATTACTCAACCTTGTTCTTACAGTTAGATCTGATTGATCTATCTTCTATTTGGAATACTTCTTGGATCATCCACAAATCTACAAAAGCTTTCAAATCAATCGGATCCAACAAAAGCATTACTCAACCCTGCTCTTACAGTCAAATCTCCACAAATCTACAAAAGCTTTCAAATCAATCGGATCCAATAGGAGCATTACTCGAACCTGCTCTTATAGTTAGATCAGATTTGAGGTGGCTTTGGAATTTATCAAAGGAAGGTTTGCTTTGTTTGTTTTAATTTTCCCTATTCATGTAATTTCCATGGTTTACATTCTGGCATGCCCGGTGAGCATGATCCTTCACACGCTACTGTAACATTGTTTTTGTTCACTGTTCCTGTGCACACGTTGGCGTAACCCTTCACGCGCTACCGTAACATTGTTTTTGTTCACTGTTCCTGTGCACGCGTTGGCATAACCCTTCTCACACTACCATTACATTGTTTTCGTTCATTGTTCGTGTGCACACACTAGCATAATACTTCACATAGTACCGTTACACTATTTTTGTTCACGCACTACCGTGTCATTGCATGCGCTAATGTACTATGGTAACTCCTCTTTTATTTCTTTCAATTGTTTAGCTATCTTATAGTTATTTACTTGTTTTATGTGTTTCTATTTCTAATATGTTGATTAATCAGTTACAAAAATGCTAACACTATATTTTAGTATATCTAGTTGTTTTTGTATCTAATCAAACCAACTTTGTATGCTCTTCTCTCGCGCCCTCTTGGGTGATCTTGAGAATTATAAACGGTGAAGTTTGTTTTCTTGTTTTACATCGTGTTTCTCTACAGGAAAACTACTAATTCATTGTATGCAGAACCACACCGTACAAAGACTACCTTGAAAACTCAATTAAACTCCAACATTGTATGTAGGTTGCCTTGGTCGAAGACAACAAAACAAACTTTATCTTAATAAACTTTATAAAAACTTGTATTGCAGGTTTGGATAAGGGTTTATTCCCGTTCGTTTAATTGTGGGAAGTGCTTGGACATAGTCCTAAAACTCATTATGAGTACCACAGGAACCCCAAAGTAGTTGGCACCTTGAAAGAACTGGCCAATGAAACAGGTACCCCACCCACTTGACTAGTGATACCCATGTGAGGAAACCATAAGTAGCCCGTGGTGACGGTCCCGTTCTTAATTGATCGTGGTGTATAGTCCGTAGCTAGGAAAGAAATTTCCTAGCATGAGTCCTCGTTCAGGCACTTTGGTGAGTGAAAGTTCTCCCTAACCCCTAGGAAGCTTGAAAAACCAAAGCCAACAACGTCATTTTATCCAAATTGTTGACTCAAAATAGTTTGTGTTCCACATTCTTCTTTCAAATCGCATCATTCTCTATTCTCATCAAAATCAAACTCTTTTCAAAATCAAACTTTTTCCTTTCGGATACCCATACCAAATTGAAGTGAACAAAGCTTAAGCCTCACTCTTCGGATTCACATTCAAAGTTGAAGCACATCGGCTAATTCCAATCAAATCTAAGTCTTACACTTTGATATTCACTTTATCAAGTTTAAGCAAAATCAAAATTCAATCACAAGTCTTTGCTTTGGGTATTCACTTTATCCAAGCTAAGAAACTCCGCAAGTCAAGTCAAAGTTTTAAATATTATGTACCCATATTCAAATTTAAGTAAAATCATTCCTGTCCGAGTCTTATACTTCGATATTCCCATCATCAAAGTTTAAGCGCAATCATTCCTATCTAAGTCTTATACTTTGATATTCACTTTATCAAGTTTAAGCAAAATCACTCTTAACACCTATGTCTTATACTTCGATATTCACTTTGTCAAAGTTTAAGCACAATCAATTTGAACTCCAAGTCTTATACTTTGATATTCACTTTATCAAAGTTTAAGCAAAATCAAAATTCAATCACAAGTCTTAACTTTGGGTATTCACTTTATCCGAGCTAAGCAAATTTGCAAACGTCAAATCAACACCAAAGTCTTATCTTTTGGACATTCACTTTGTCCAAATTTAAGCATATCATATCCTACCAATTGAAACCTTATCTTTTGGACATTCACTTTGTCCAAATTTTAGTATATCTATCCTACTCAAAGTCGTATACTTCTAGATATTCACCTTATTCATTGATATTTCATGTCAAAATAATGCACAAAGATAAATATAAAGATATTGTATGAAAAAATATCAATCAGAGAAAGAATATTGAGGGTTTTCAATATATATTTTATTTTCACCTAAGAGAGTTTATGTAAATAAAGTGTAGGGGTGGCCCTAAAATAGTAGATCATTTTTTCATGAACCACAACCTACAATTTTAGGGAATGCCCTCTGTTTTTTGCACCTAAACCTTCATTACCGTATAAATTTTTAAAAACTCTCATTAAGGTTTAAAATTCAGCCTTCAAAATAAGTGCATACAAAGCAAAATTATGAAGAAGTGCCCTAGCCCTAGCCTTGAATTGAAGATTTTCAGTCTGCCCATGCCTTGTATTTTTTGGCTAGTGTAAAAAAGATCAGTATTTATTTAAAAAATCAAAGCCACTATGAAAAAATCAAAAAACAGCTCGGCAAATGCAGCAGGCCACGAATAACCACGATCTTTTCCCCAATAATGCTACTATAGATAGGATTGCCTCTTCAAGCCCCACTAAACATCGATATTGTACACATTCTCCTACCAATATTCTCAAACAAATCTTGATAACCACATGGAAGGGTATAAGGAAACATGCTCAATATCCAACTTTGTATCAACTTGTCCGAGGGAGACGAGCATAGGACCCAAGGCTTACTTACTTGTGCATAGAAGAGGAAAAAACAATAGGGTTGTGCAAGAGTGGAGCGCTGATCTGTAAGCTCGCAAGGTTGCACACTTATAGAACTCACAATATCAAATAATGTTGTTCTACTTTGATTTTGCTTGAAAACGACACATTTTTAATGCTTTGGAGTGGTAGAATGTGTGATTACAAAGAACATAATGCTTGCAACCCATGAACAATAAAGAAGGAATGGAAACAAACACATAACACGGGTTTTGACCTGGAAACCCCTAGATGGGGAAAAACAGCTACAAGTGACAACTGCACATCCTCCTAATCTTCCTTCAATGAAATGGGTCAATATAAAGAGCTCCGAGAGCATTCACTCACACTCTTTTTTTCTCCTATCTTCCTAATGTTGTGGTGGAAGTACAAGTAGCATAGAATGGTACTATCAAGATGACTGCACAACTTTGATAATCTGATACATTCACCTAATATCTCCTTATTCCAGTTGATCATGTTCCCACGATCTATGCCTCCAATTCCTCTGTCCACAACCCTTATGCATTTCTAGAGATGTTCCTTTGAAGAACCCAACCTTAGAAACACTAAGAATGAGAATATCAATCGATTTGTATCCTTGAAGTGTCCCGTCAATTGGCACGGGTGAAAACTACCACTTCACACAAACCGACAATCATGTAACCGCTATTGTTAATAGATTGATGGACATGAAACTGCTGCAGAGGTTGTGCAACTGCCACTCGAGGCTTGCAAAATTGTCCCCAATGGTTTTGCACCAATGTATTATAATATATCAAATTATGGAGCCCATAAGTTTTGCATACAAACTAGGAATCAAGTGCAGTTTTTTATTAAGGTATATAGCTTTGCAAGAGGAATCCAAATATGTAATCACAATTAAACTTTGACGAGGAATACCATCTCCTTTACCCAGATGAAGTCGATAGTGACATTGTCAAGTGTTGCAATGCACAACCTTGTCATTTGGCGTTCCTTGTTTCATGAACGTTGGCATGCCCTTGTTCTTTTGGAGTTATTAACTTCATGGATCATTATGGACCACACACACACCGAGGAAGAAGCTAGAAGGAAAGAAATGTCATGCCGGATTAAGGAAAAGAGGACTCCCAAACATGAAGGAGAAGGAAAGGCCATGCAGGGGATGATAGGTGGAGGACATTAGAGAAAAAAATTGTGGATGATTTGTGATTGGTCATGCAAGGAAGCACATGGGAGCACAAGGAGTGCTTCTAGAACATTCTAGAAAGATGATAGTTGGATCCAACAATGGTGTGCCAGCTCACAAGAAAGGGGGTTTCCAAAAAGCCTATATATGGTCCCATGGACCTCTCATTTAGACACACAAGAATCAAGAGAGAGGGAGAGATGCACTTGGAGATTGGACACTTTGAAAGCAAAGCAAAATTTTAAATTTAGAAAAGCATTGATGAATTAAGATATGCACAATCATTGTGTGTTTGTTGTAATAGGTTGTATGTACATTGTATAAGTTATATTTGGATGATGTAATGGGAGTATGCCTTTATGGTATTAATATATGAAAGCATTGTGTATTTGGCATGTTTTATGTATGTTGAATTGTGTTGAGTTTGAGTTTCTATGTTGATTTCTTGTGCAAAAAAACCTTTGCGTTTGAATCTCATAACCGGGCCTTGGTGATAGCTCATTGCATTTTGGGTGAGTGCCTAAGCCTTGCGCTTAAGTAATATGTCACGTAGGAGTGTGTTATATGTGCATGTCCAGGATTGGATGACCAAAATGCCTAACATTTTGGTTCCCTTGTTGTGACCCTATTTGAATTAATCACGGGGATCGAAGAAGTGTTTAGCAGATCAGATCACACTAGAATGCGTGGAAGCATGGTTTGAAGAGAAAACCCTAGGTTTTGCATGAAAAGTGAAAGGATGACGAGGTTAACAACCACTAGCATGGTTTCAAGATGAATTATAGACTGACTTGTACGAAGCTTTCTTTGTAGAGCTACCCAAGCATATCGATGCGTGGTTAACATATGTTATAAAAATAAGAGGAAACTTTGGGAAGTGGTGTGCATGGACTGACGCACAGATTGAGAATTTGAAGGAGACTAACTAGGTTTGGACTCATGGAATGGATGTTTGGTGGCAAGGCACATTAAATACTTATTTGTTGGACTTTTCAATGTCAACTTAAACTTGTTTCGAGGAGGTAGAGTTTGAGTTCCTGAGTGAACCAAGGTAATCCTTTATCACTTAAATCTCAATCTTGGTAAAGATGTTTCTTGCAAATTGGATAATTGAAAAGCTAAAGATGGGAGGCTAAATTTTAAGTCACATACGGGCTAGGTTGTTAGGACAAAGGCAAGAGTTAGGACTGAGAAAGGAATTGAAAGGAGAAGAATGGATAATTCAAAAAGGGAACTGATATTGGTGAAGTATGTTAAAGATAGAAAGAGGATAATTGATGCCAAGGACCCCAGGGAGGTGGGGGAGTTAGATCAAGAGAATGCCATGAGTACCCACAAAGAATGGGAAGAGCATGTGACTGATTTGCATGAGATATGCTATGATAAGGAAAGTGAATTGTGGTGAGTTTTGATGGGAAGAATATCTAGGGTTTGGTGGAGATGAGAGTCCACTTACTGGAGAGGAATATGCAGATCTACAGGAAGACCCATGCATGTGCCTATAATAAATTGATGGTTGTAGGTACACTTGTTCAAAAGAAATTTTCGGAAAGCCAATACGAGTTAGTGAATTTTGCTCAAAAATGAAATTTTGCAATATAACAGATAACATCATGCGTGTGATTACAAGAGGAGAACAGTACCTGAGATATTGTAGAGGTACTTATCATGTTTTCGAGAGTAGGCAGAGCAACTACTAGAGGGTGGGTTGGCAATCAAGATCAACGGATCAGTGTGGTAGCAAACCCTACAACAACCGCCCAAGGAGGTGCAACTCAAGGGTGGCATGAGTGCGTCAGCCACTGGGGGGGCATCGAGAGAATTGGGAAGAGTTACCTTGTGAGCTTGAGGTGTGTGGGCATGTTTACAACAAACTCCTCATCAAAACATCTTTACGAGAGTTCAATGAAGCTCCCACAATATCCAAGTATTAAAGACACTTCAAAACACTTGTACAAGTGTGAAATATCTTGGAGAGCAGAGGGACTAGTGTCATCAGAAAGGAAGGTGAACGAATTTGCAATAATGTTGTTAGAACATGTGGATATCCGGTACAAGAAGTTTGATCCTAACCAAGTTGTAATGGCCTTTGACACAGTGAAGGTTCCCTTTCTAATGGGGCTTCACATCCCAAAGTTTTAACAAAGCATCTCCATGCTAAAGGAAATTAAGCATGATATTTCCTATAGTGTACACACGTATGATTGTTGTTCAAGATTATCCAAGATATCCTATGAAATACATCCATTGCAACATGTGTAACGGTTTGGAGAAGGATTGTTACCATTGTTTCAAAGGTAACTAGCGATAAAGACCTTTGTGGAACCACGAGAAGCATTGAAGGATGCACTGAGGATGGAGCTAGCAAGAAATTTTGATACCAAGATAAGCCCATTTTTAGAAGAGTAGATTTCAACGATGGTTACGTAAATTCAAATGTCAACTATAAGCAGTGCGTAGGATGCTTAGAGGTTTGTGGTGCATTGACTATGAGAGAGAAGGCCATACCAAGAACAATTGCACGTGCGAGAGAGTACAAGTTGTGACTTTGTGTTATGAAGTTTGTCATGGGAACATAAATGAAATGTCCCTCTTTCTAAAATAGCAATGTTGAAGACCCTTTTCCTATTTTTTTCTACCCGATGGCTAAGGGGTGAACATAAGGGTGACTTAAGTGCTAACGAATTATTATAAAGTGCCAAAAAAAGAAAAGGAAATTATAAAGCACTTCTATTAATTATTATGACTTAATGACAAAGTAAAAATAGAAAGGTGGAAAAGGGACTTAGCATTTTATTCACTCTAGGGGAAAAATGCAACCACCCTTGGGGTAGAAAACTTGTGAGGGAAACATTAAAAAATTTGGGAAAATGCTGATTGGTGTTGCATTCAGCCATTTGGGTCCTTTCTTCTCGTAAATGGCAAGTCGACTTGCTTTGGGGCATATCATTCTATTTTTATAAAATTCTGAAAATTGCTTGTTACCCTAGTGCTTGCAGCTGATTTCTCTAAGCACGAAAACCCTCATGAGAGTGAAGGGAAGAACGAAATCTCTTCTCTTGGGATTCATCTAGCAGAGTATTGAACATTCAAGGAAGAATTAGTTGCTGAAGTATTTTTATTTTTCCAGTTGGAGCAACCCAGTTAGAGGACTGTTTTGGCATGAAGGAAGGGAATAAAAAAATCAGATCTGAGTGCTGCCGCAAATCATGATTTTTGGTTATTTGTTTTAGCTATTTGTGGAGTATTTCTTGGGCCCAAAAACCCTTCTTTTCCAGCTGTATCTGCAGGCAAGGGTTTGCAGATTTTTATAAATAAATGCAGTCATTTTGGAGGTCTAAATTGGTACACTTTTCCTTCTATCATCTTCTAAAATTTATTGCTATCATTTGAATAAGTGTTGTTTTGCACATTGTGGTGGATTTTATATACTTGGTGCAAGTCGCATTTTCTGATATTTATCCCAGATCTGCAATTTTGAAAAAGTTTTTGGTATATTTGAGGTTCGTTTTCTGCAAAAATCCATTGTATGCACTTTTATGTCCTTGAGGGACATTACAATAAAACACACAATTGTTCATTGTTGCAGTGCACAAGACAAACCAAAGTCACTTCTTCATGTAAGATTTGTGAGGCCAACATGAATGACATGGTGGATTGTCAAGTCATTGATGAAATGTGCAAGGCAAAAGAGCATGGTTTGCATCAAGCTACAATTGCACTGATATAGAACCAAGGAGATAATTAGAAAAGATCCTATGGATGCAGGACATTGGGTGGAAATAGAGGTCATGTACCAGTAACGTGTTATAAGTGTGGGTCAATTGACCACTATCAAAAACAATGTCCCAAGTTTCTGACTTGTGGCATTGTAATGGGGAGCATAAAACAAACGAATGACCCAATCTTCATCAAAAGATCTTGCACAAAGATGTTGGGATGGTCCAAATTCCGCAACCCAAGAAAGGGTTGGATCCTAAGGAAGAACGCACGATGGAGGAACAAAGGGCTGAATCTGAATATTACTAATATAAGTGGGGCCAAAACAAGACCTGAGATAGCGACCAAATCATCAATAGGACAGACACAAGAACGAAGAGACGATAAATGAATACCTGAATGCATTTATGCAAAAGAAAATTATTGACAAGGTTGAAGAGGAATGCAAAATCTCCATGTGCTTGAAGTAGATGAAGAAAGGAGAAACAACTTTAGGAACAGACTATTGCATAAGGAGTTGGGAGAACTTGTTGAGGTCCTATCTTTATCAAAAACTGAATGAGTCATACCCTTGCTCAAGACATGGTTGAAGCAATGTATCGGGGAAGACATGGTTGAAGTAATGTATCGGGGACTTGTAGGAGCCGGGAAAAGATAATCAAAGAAGAATGTGTTATGTGTGGAATACATTGTATGATCAAGAGTTTGTTATACATGCAAGACTCAATGATTGGGAAATGCACAACATCTTGATGGAAAGGCTGCTTGGGTACATACGGGAAGGCCATTATTGCAACCTTTGTCCAATATGTTATTTACGGAAAAAAATGAAGTCAAAGCTGAATGGAGTCCTAAAGAACACAAAACTGGAGATAATGAGAGTAATGTTTTATAGCTGATTTTGAAGATATCTAAATAATTTAGGCTGATAATTACCCAGCATTAATAGGAACGCCATGGTGCTGTGAAAACAGCGCAAACATGCACTTAAAACAACATTACATGAGCTTTGAGAACGAGGAACAATTGACGAAGAGCATAGTCTTGCATATGTAGAGGTGTAGACGTGGATCAGGGAGTGAATCATATCTACAATGTCATTGTGCAAGAAGTGGAGTACTTGGATCCCCAAGGTGACGAAAATTTGAGTTGGAAGGATGAAGCATTTCACTTAGACACTTCCAGCTTTGCATGCGCAACATGGGTCCAAGAATCTTATAACCAACCAAAATTACGTAGGAATCAAGAAGCACACAAATTTGGTCCAAAGTGGAATGATCAAGTGTAGCACGCAAAAGAAGTAGCCTAGCAGATGAAGGGGTATGAAGACAAAGAGGCTTTTGCGCATTACTAGAGTTAGAGGTAACCAATCTCAAACAAATCTGAGAACTTGTAATAGGCACTAGGAAAGAACAAAGATACGTTGCTCAAAGACTGGGGTACACATGCTAATTGTTGAGGCAACAAGGAAAATGGAACTACAGGCAAATGCTCATATACCAAAGGCCGAGGTAATGAAGAAAAGGGAATAGAGAAACAAGGTGCTTTCAGTGTTTGAAAGTAACGCACATGTACAAGAGAAATCCAAGCCTCAAATTGGTGAAGGGTTAAGGATTGACAAGAACCATACTAAAAAGGAGATAGTTGTGTTTGTTGGCAGTACCAATAACACACATGGTGCACAACAGAGTAATCAACTACTACGATGCCAAACCAGAGAATTTGGTGAGGAATGGAAAGAATGCATCAACAATGGGGAAAATATCATAACGAGCACCACCCATGGCATGTATAGGAAAATTGGACACCTAAGGGTCCAAACAGGAGTTGGTAAACACAAGGGGGACTAGTCGAATTGTAGATATGGCATCCTAGAGAACGATTTCAAAGGAGTGTAGAAGGGAGTAGACTTCAAATAGTTACGTGGACATAGCTGTAAATAAGGCTTATGGCCATGAGAAAATGTTGTACAAAAATATTTCTTGTTTTATAGTTTGATTTCAATTATATGTAAAATAAGAGACTTTTGCTTTATATTGCATGTCATTACCATGAAAGCATATGAGACTTTTGATGGCAGAAAAGTGGAGTGGTCGAATCATGGCTTTGATAAATAGGTTGATATGAGAAGGGAATGTGCAAGAGGACTTGGTGCATATTTGTGTTGGGAGATGTAAATGAAAGGATAATAAGGCCTTGAAGAAAAGTATGTGACGTGGAGTGTGTTGGGAAGAAAAGATGTAAGAGGATACGTGGTACTAAAGCATGAAAGGAAAGGTGTGCAAGGTTCAGACGATGTAATGAAATTAAGATAGATTCATGAATCATGATAATACGTGTAGAATAGAATAGATCCACATAATAAGATTGAAAGCAAAGCAGGATACTAGACATATATGACAGCCGCTTAGAGGGGGCAATGTCCACAACCTTATAATAAGAACAAAATATGCAATACGATCATCAAATACTAACCACTACCTACTATATATACCCTACTTAGGCCACAGTTGCTCCATAGGCCAACCCTACTACCCATATGAAGACAGAGAATTATGATATGATTATGTAAAAAGTTATGCTAGCCATAAGTCTGCCACACATATCCCAATACACATTATAGGTTAGGGTGTAGCATGCCCTTCCCGTTCAAACCAACGTTGTCCTTAGCGTTGATAATTTATGGATGCTTCTATAGGAATGCTTCATCCTACCATGTTGCATCCTTGCTAGCCAAATTCTTCGACTTGATAAAATATGCTTTGTAATCACCCTCGTTTGTAGCCTCTTATTGTGTGTCTCAAGGAACTCCTTAGGTTCCAAAATGATTCTACCCTCCTGATCAGGCCCTAGTATCTGTTTGATTGGATGCTCTCTTTCTAATGACCTTTTTCAAGCAAGAGTCTTGGAATACCTAATGTATTTGTGTATACCAAGGTAACTCTAACTCGTCGGCTATACTAACAATCCTTTGCAAGACCAGAGAAGGGTCGTAATACTTAGGACAAAACTTGTTATCCTCCTTTTATTGTTTCAAGGACATTTTCTTATATGGTTGTAAGCGCACAAAAACCCAATCTTCTAATTCAAAATAAATTTCACTATCGTGTTGATCAACTTGCTACTTCATTTTGTTTTGTGCTATTGCCAAGTTCTCCCTGAGATTAGCTAGTACCTCCTACTGGAGTTGAATGTGTTCTTATTGTTTGAACCTTTGGTTGTACCCTCAACAATGAGGTGATGGATTGTATATGGTACCCATACAGTGCCAAAAATACATACAATTTGAAAGAATTGTGGAAGGAAGTGTTATACCACCATTCTACTACTGACAACCATTGAACCCGTCTCTCCTATTTATTTGAGGTAAGATGGAAAAAACAAAATTTTGAGGTATTTACTGGCCACCTCCATCTACCCATCAAATTGGAGATGATATGACGAGCTATGAGCCAACCGAGTAACCAAAAATGAAAATAAATCGGTCCAAAAACTACTTATAAGGAAAGGACCATGATCACTTACTATGATCTTAGAGGTCCCTTGTAGCTTCTAAAATGTATCCATAAAGATTAATACTATTATACTTGCTACAAACAGATGTGATGAGGCACAAAAATGGGCATATTTGGTGAGCCTATCGACGATCGCCATGATGAAATTTTTCCTTCCTACTTGGGCAACCCTATTATGAAATCCATGGAAACCTCCTCCCACCTCTGACTAGGAATAGATACGGGAAAAAGACCAAGGGTTTTAATTGTCTCTCCCCTGTTTTGCCGACGCACCACGTATTAGGCCACAAATTTTTGGACTTCCCCCGTGAGTCCTTCCCAAAAGAAATCTCATTTGATGCTTCAAGAATCCTAACTCCCCCCTAATGGAGACACATGGCACTCCGCAAGAATCTTGTGCTTAAGGAATCAATTCTTACACAACAACCAATCCTTGTACCATAGGGCATTCTCTTTCCACACATTTTTTAGATACACTCAAGTCTTGTTGGAGTTTCTAAATTTGAATATTGTGTATCTGTGTCGTTCTCCCATTTTGATATTTCCTCATCCACACAATATGCTTGCAATATAGAAATGGCATATAACAATGCCTCTATGGACTCATCACTCCTCGATAGTGCATCAACCACCACATTATCCTTTCCTTTCATATAGATGATTTCAAATTCATATCCTAACATTTTTGGGACCCATTTTACTTTTTATTCTAATGACAACCTTTGTTCCAAGAAATTTTTCAGACTATCATAATATGTCTTCGCCTTGAAAGTGTCTACTCAATAGATATGGTCTCCATTATTTGACAGCATGAAGGGTTACCATCATCTCCTTCGCATAGATGGGATTCAGTGAATTCTTACATTTAAGCTAGCGACTCATAGATGCAATGCATTGTCATTCTTGCATGAGTACCTTCCCATTCTATCATGGCCTTGATCTTGTGAGGGTCTATTTCTACGCCTTCATGTAAAACAATGTGACCCAAGTACTCCATCTCTTTCACTCCAAAAACACACTTGGAAGGCTTGGTGAGATGTCGATGTTGTCCAAGAGTTATCAACACATAATTCACATGTTGTAGGTGTTCTTCCTATTTCTTGTTGTATAACAAGATGTCAACAAAAAACACCAATACAAATTTCCCCAGTGATGGTCGAAAGTTTGTGTTCATCAAACTCTAAACATAGGCATTGTGAGACCAAAAGGCATCCCCAAAAACACAGAGTGGCCCTTATGGGTTATGAAAGTTGTCTCGTGTATTACCTCATCTATGATTCGGATATGATGGTAACCGGAGCCAAGATCAAGTTTCGTAAAGTATACAATAGCATATAATTCATCAAATCATTGATTAACAAGATGGGAAACTTATCTTTGACGTTGTACTTCTTGAGTTTTTTGTAATCTTGAAACATTTGCCATGTGATGTCCTTACGTGCTACATAATTTGGCTATGTTTGTTAATAATGGCCTCCAACATCTCTCATACCATCTTCTCAATCTCACTCTTTTGTATCATTTAAATGGCATGATCATAATCTCTTTAAGGCAATCGTCCTTTTATCATCTCTCACAAAACGATTGAATGGTTATCAGTGTTTTACAGCGCTGGTAGTGTAGACAGATTTGTTGGTTATGTTCCAAATGAAAACATTTGTGCCACAAATCCATCTCCATTTTGAGAATCTTCTACATCTGATGAGAACTAATCAGCTATGAGGACTTTGTATGCATCCCATGCAATTCAAATGTCTACCCTCTGAATGAAAACACATGGAAAATAATGGAAATCTGTCACAATCGTTCCCAAGGTTGTGAGCCATTGGACTCCTAAAACAATGTCTGCTCCACCCATGGGAATGGCAAACATCGGGGAATCTACCTTTTAATCTTCTATGGTGATTTTAATACTATATTCCTTGAACAACTAATTGTACCACCATCTACAATCATGACCTGAAATTTTGAAGTTGGATAAACAAAACAATTTAAGCATGCCACCAACTTATTGTTGATGAAGTTATGGGTTATTTTCGAGTCCGTCAATATTAGCACCGTTTGTTTCTTCAAAAAACCTACTATCTTGAAGGTTTGTGGAGTGTTATTGCCTAAAAGTGCATGGAAAGAGAAGCTTGGGTCTCTTCTAATTCCTCCTTTAGCTCATCCTCCTCACCAACTACTTCCTCATCCTCTTCTTCAATGGCACCTTCAATGTTGAACAATTTCTTTTCAGCACATTTATGTCCTCTGAAATGAACCCTTTGATGAACACACATGTATATTGAGAGGGGGGGTGAATCAGTATAAGCTTTTACTTATTTAAAAACTTAATAATCACAATAGCAACAATCACACAAGATTTAAACAATTATGAAACCCAAGATTTACATGGAAACCCTTTCGGGAGAATAATGACAGAGAAAAGACTACTTGGATCTATTGTCCAAATCCAATCATAAAATATTAAAAATCTCTTACAAAAATTTGTAGGCACCAACCCACTAGAGACTCCGATCCCCACTGCTAAGCTATTTGTAAGCACCGACCTACTGGAGACACCAATCCCCATTGCTAAGCACCCACTTAGCAAGAGACACCAATCTCTTCTCTTAGGAAGCACCAACCTCCAAATGAAAATCTTCAACGGATGACAATCACAGATTTCTTTCACAATAATCTACCTTGAATGATCTTCAGTTTTTCTCTCCTTCAAAAATTTGCTCGAGTTTTAATGATGTATCTTCATTATACCGCTCCTCACACTTTCTTTTCAACTACATCTCCCTTTATACCTTCTCATGTCACTCCTTATTTTTTTGGGCGCAAAAACATGGGTCAGCCTAGAATTTGAATGTTAATGCCAAAACAGAAGAGGTCGGCCAGAAATTTAGAATATTGATGCCAGAACGGAGGGGGATCGGACAACATTATTCAATGATCATAAACTTGTCTTTACTGCCTTAGAATTGATGCAATCTGCCATGGACTAATGGAGATTCAATACTGATTTTGTTTGGACACCTTTAATCTTGTCTTCAACTTGCAGCTATTACCTGCAGTCCTCTTAAAACCGTTTGTATATTCAACCAAAAATAATCACCTTATCGCTTAAACAGGTCGCATATTCAAGCAAACACGATAACCATATGACTCTGGATGTATTGGTTAGAGAGGCTTCAGACCATTCATAAGTGTAGCTCCAAGCTCCGGACCAATCAGACTGCTAGCTCCGGACCAAACATACTTCTAGCTCTGGACCAAACATACGAGTTTCGGACCAAACATACTATTAGCTCCTTCAGCAATCTATGTTAGCAAATTCCTTTGACATTAATGATAATTTATCCAGCACCCTTTTACTCATTTCTCTTCAATTTATCGAGTCAATCTTGTGGGCTGGGGACATAATTGTAGTGGAGTATTGTGATTACTTAGCTACCTGCTCAAGTACTTGTGGTTAAGGATTTCAACCTCGAGAGCAACTATGAAGATGTTTTGAATCAAGAGTTGAAGGTGAACAGAGAGTGGAAGACCCCGCAATTTTTTGGATCAGACATGGATTTTCGTTTTGAACAAGTTGTGATTTTTGGGAAGCCGGAGGAACTCACCAAATTTTTGTTAGCGTGCACACAAGGGAAGAATCTATATTGTAAGACAAAGGATTAAAATCTCGTCTACATGCATAAGAAATGCTACATATTTGCCAAATTAAGTAGAAATCTACACGCAATGTTGAAGAGTAATAGAGAATGTGAAAAGGTAGCATAATTACTTGGAAAAAAGGTACTAAGATAGTGGCAGCGAATGAAATGCTGATAAAAAGTGTAAGAGTTGTGTGATTGCTTGATGCAAAACTAGCTTCAATGGCACAATGGACCACAGTGGCAAAAGTTCTCTAAGCAACACATCAAATTGGTACAAAGAAAGTACAATGTTGCTCTATAGATAGTTGATCTGGTTCGCACAGCAAATGAGGCGCATGGTACCAATGAAGTGTTTCAATGGGGAATGTACCTTGTTCTAATTTTATTTGATGAGAAAGGAATCCCAGATGGTAAATGTTTTCCCCATGTGACAAGCGAAGGGTCTTGGGTAATGCAATTTTAGAGTTACACGTGAAAATTAGATATTTCCCTCCTATAAGCTTAAAATGATCAAGAGGTACAAGGATGTGGTAGGAGTATTTGTGGATGAGTATAGAATTCCCCCGAAGATTCAAGAAGCATATAAAGGTTATGCACAATTGTATGCGATGTCACATTTTCCCACTTTTTTGGTATTATAACAAAGAATATGAGGTTTTCCAAATCGGTGGAGCTCCCATATGGAGTATTCGTGCAATATGATGATAGCACGTTAGATAGACTAAAGGGTTTTCTACGAGCAACAATGAATGTTGAGGTGGATGTGGATAGGATTATGTTTAAAAGAAGGTTTAAGTTGTCTAGAGAGAGGTATTACCGGAAGATGAAGAGTCTAATGATAATAGGGTTATAATAAACCCTGAACATTCCATAAGAGTGGGTGGAAATTATTATATGTTACTTTTTGCATTGAAGCCAGCCAAAAAAAGTCAGGAACAACTTTCGTGAAGAAGCCACATACTATGTCTGTGGAGAATGGAGTTTTCATTGATGAAGAGGTTGTAAAGGAGAGAAGAGGAATGGTTGAGGAAGCTCTAGGAGTTGTCAGAGACCAAGGTAAATGTAATGAAAAGGTGACTATGGAAGAGAAGAAATCATTATCATCTGATGACCAACTAGTTAAGACACCCCAAACTTATCATCAAAGGTTGATGTAGTTCGGGGAAGAGGACTAGTACATCCATCAGCAAGGGGAGTTGCACCAAGGGAGGTGGGATTAAAGTGAACAACTTAGGTTGAGACCCTGGTGTAAAGGGATCCGTGGGTAGAGATCCCAGCTCAAGAAGGAAAAGAAAGTGCTACTAGTGCTCAGGAGCTAGTAGTTGAGGAAGATAGAAGCAGATAGTCAGAGGGGATAAGACCACGTGGGGGTATGCAAGGCTTAATTGAACAGCTAGTTGATCCAATGGATCAATGCACGGAGACCAATAAGCCAAGAAGGGTTGTGCAGGCAAGAACATGAAACACAACGACTAGAACAAGAGAAAAAGACGAGGGGAACACTCAAGGATCAATTGTATGACAACGGAGGAAGGATCAAGAGTGGATGAAGAAAGAAGCACAGAACCAATGAAAGAAATGCAATCGGAAGAGGCTGCAGTAGAGGAAGCATAGGCTAGAAATGGTGTAGAAATAGGAGGTTTGGAGAGTCCAAAGGTAACTATGCTGGTCGAGAATAGTTCAAGTTCAATGCTGTATGCATCTGAGAAGTCCTTGGGAAAAGGCATGATAACATTGCCGCAATAGCACAAGGCTACTTGAGGTCAATTGTAAAGCAACATCAGATTGATCTTGGGTTCGAGCTTCTAAAGAGATCCTAAATTCAACCAAAGGAAAAAGACTATGATGTTGATAAATGCCAAGATTTGGATGTGGGATTCAAAATTTGCAATCTGCACTTGGTTTTGTCAAAATAGATAATATTAGGCTAGTGAGGTTATTTACTAAGATTCCCATGTGTTGTCTAGAGTCAGTAAGAGATAGTGAAGATGTAAGAAAGAATCTCTTGCATGAATGGAAAGTTTGAGAAGAGCACTTGCGCAAGTAGACAAGATGTGCAAAAAGGTTATGTAGTTAACAGAAATGATAGGGGAGCAACAATATGGGAGTGTCTAAATATTGGGCACCTCCTACCGAAAAACAACCAATGTAAGAAGAGATCCATGAGCAAGACTTGGCCATGGCCAAGGCCAAGGGAAATTTTGAGGATAATGTTGAAGAAATGGCTATAGAGATTAACCACCTTGTGTTAAAGGTAAAGCAAACCAGCCTAGTTTTTGGGAGGTTTGAAAATACAGAGGAATATGTGGATGCAAGGATGAGAAATGATGAAGCCTCACTTAAGGAGCTTAATTCAGCATGTACGAGGATGCCATAGTAGAGAGGAAGAACTGCATGAAGGAAGTGAATAAATTATAACTTCAAGGAAGAAATGGCACAAAAATGGACGAGCTTGGAAGCGATTTTTGAACAATTCCAAGGAAAGACACTACAGGAAGAATAAATTGTGCACATGAAATAGAGGTAGCATAGAAATAATTACAAAATTATTGTTCAAAAATATCAAGAAAAACCACAGTTGGAGGTCGTAGAGGAATTAATATTTGAAACCTAAAGTGTCTGTTGCATTTGAATGGTGGAGCAATTTTGAGAATGAGCTACAACAAGAAATAACAGAAGTTTTGGTCACACGTGAGGAGGAGAAAGCACAAAATTTTAATAGTAGAAACTTGTCTCACTACAAACAAGCAAGCATGGAGGAACGTTGACCTCGAGAAAAGTGCATAAAAAACGCCCATGATAATAAACTAAGTATCACCTGCATGAATGTGATGTGCATAGGACCCAAGGCTTAGTTGTGCACAAGAGTGGAAGGAACTACAGGGCTGCACAAGACTGGCGCACAAACCTAGGAAGAAAACTGAAGGAAAAATATCCCGCGAGGATTAAGGAAATAGGGCTCTTGCACATGGAGAAAGAAAGAAGGTCAGGTTTTAGATGACAAGGGCAGGATGTTGAGGGAGTTGTGGATGATCCAGGATCAATCACGCAAGGAGGCACAAGGGGCACTTCTAGAACAATTTAGAAAGATGACAGTTGGATCCAATAGTGTGCCAGCTAGAAGGCAAGGGGGTTCTAGGAATCCTAAAAATAGCCTCATGTACCTCTCATTTCCACACATAAGAATCAAGAGAGATACACTTCGATATCGGACGTTATGGATGTAGAGCAAAATTTTGGAGTTAGAGAATTGTTAATGAGTTAAAATGCACATGGTTATTGCATGTTTATTGTAATAGGTTGTATGAACATTGTATAAGTTGTAACCTAGATGATGTAATGGGATGTATGCTTCTATGATATTAATATACGAAAGCATTGTGTATTTTGTCATGCTTTATGAATACATAATAATTTTGAGTTAGGGTATGTATGTTGATTTCCTAACAAGAACATCTTCATGGCTGATTCCCATAACAAAGGCCTCGATGATCTCTCGTTGTGCTTCGAGTGAATGCTTAAGCCTTACGTTTAAGTAACATGTTGGTGTATGAGTTCATTATATATACTCCAAGGTCAGGTTTGCACACCACCAAGATTGGATGACCTGAAAGCCCAACAAATCTACCAACAACTCTATTGATTAGCTTTCTCCAACAAGTACTCCTTAGATGCCGCTCATTGCCTTCTTCCCTCAAAGGCGGTAATCAATAGAGTTGTTAGAGAGGATAATTATACCCAGTACATTCAAGTCACATGGATTTCTCCTTGAGAGCCACCTAGACGCAAGTTGACTTTTAATATTGAACATTTTTTATGGATTGGATTGTCGATGGCATGATCATTCAACCAGACTATCTCTAGCATCATTGATCACATTATTCAAGTATTTCCCCTGGCCAGCCAAAGTTGTGCTCCCACTGTTACGGAGTTGAGACTGCCCGCCATATCTCAGAAAGTAACAAATTTTGTTGTCTTTAACCCCTGCACAAGGTTGACTAGGGATCTCTTAATTTTAAGAGGTCTTCATCAGCCTTGGATGTTTAGAGAAGTTCTAAGAGAAGTACTTGGGTTCCTCCTAGATCATTGCCCCTCAGCCATGGACATTCCCCCTATAAGTATTTCTCAGAACTTGCATGGGCCCATTTGTCAACTCCTCTGGTCCAAGCTTGCTATAGACATGTGACAGCATTGGTGTCCATTCATGGTATCCCACTTGATATTCATTAGCTCCATATTTCTTTGAAAGGTCCTCCCATTGCAGAGCTATTTAAACTTGGGCATCTTATAGCACTAGATTGAATTACTTGAGGTTAACACCCCTCTTGCTTTGTTCAGATTTCCTTTGTAATTTGTGTTTAGTTACATTTCATAAGCTAGAGATTCTTTTACCCTACTACTTCTCCGGTTGTATTCTTTCAGTCCCACTGCCATATTTTGGTTATCAATGTACATCAATATAGTTTCTTTCTTTCTTTATTGTTGCACATTCTTCCTTTCTTTGGAGTTTTGTTAGTCTAAATTCTACCTTCAGTTCTCCTTCCATAGCCTTTGTTTGGCTGCAAGCCTGAAGAAAATGACCAACTCTCCCTTCGACTCTTCTTCCATAGCCTTTGTCTGGCTGCCAACCTGAAGAAAATGAAGCCATGGTAACATTGATAAGAAAGGGTTGTGTCTCCTAGGAAAAAAAAATACAAAAGAAATCGATTTTTTAGGTACTCAATAACCAATATTTTCATTCTATTGCTTACAAATCTATAAAAACTCTTCCTCTTCTTGCTTCAAACTTGTTGTTGCTTTGCTATCCTCTTGTGAAAGGAGGGGTCGTTTCTTTAACTAACGCAGATTCACCTTACCATGGATCTGATATGTAACAAGAGGTACCCAAATGACTTAAGGTGACAATCCTACCATAAAATAAGCATAAAAAGATAGGGATTGGCACTTAAATTCTTTGAAGATCAAAATAATATGGCAATAATTACTACAAACATAGGTGTCAAGATTTTGAGTTTAATATTCAAGTTTTAGGGTTTAGGTTTCCAAGGGTCAAGGTTTTAGGATTAACGGTTCAAGGTTCTAGAGGTCAAGGTATCAAGTTTTGGAGGTCATGGCTTTAGGATTTCAGGTTCTAAAGTTTTGAGTTCAAGGTCCCATGGTTCCAGGTTTGGCTATTACAGCATACATCAAAAATTACACAAAACATTGTTGATGTGGAGTGTTTAAAATGTGCCTCTCGGCACTAACAACGCACTAGCTGTTGAGGAGATGGATTCCATGCTTGTGGACCCTATGTTAACTTTTCTTTTGTTTAATGTTTTAATCCTCAATTTACTTTTTTGAATAGTGTTTCCCTGACAAAAAAACATTTTTGCATTGCAGAAATGGTTTTCAATCTACAAATAATAAATTGTAATGTCCCCTTTCCTACGCCTAAGGCCTAAGGGCCAATTCGAGTCCAAGCCTTGGTCATACCCAAGGGGCTATGGACGCTGGGAGCTATTGGGTATGAATATCTAGTCCATTTTGTTATAATTTTTCGTTGACATGAGCGTAAAGTGTTTTGGAGGGACTAGATATTATGTTTTGTCATGTTAGGAAGGGGCCACATGACACTTAATGTTTTAATTTTGCGTTGGGGATCACTTATGGACCATGGCGACTTAAAAGGGAAAAGTAACTTAAGTTACTTTTATTTTATTGGTCCTTCCTAAGAAAAAATGCGACTTGGGCTATTTGGGGCTCTTTTGCCTTGGGGAAAAATATATAAGGAGTTGGGAGGAAAAAGTGAAGGTCATTCTTGCATACATAATTATTTTCCTTCATGTGCAACTATTGCTTGCAAATTTACAACTTGTGGAGTGAAATCCCACAGGGACCCTAGCTTCGGTGGTGAGAGATTCATCCCTAGCTAGCAGGGCATTCTTCGGTAGTGAGAGATCTTCCCTAGATTGTCATTTTGGAGCTGAAATCAAGGACTGTTTGTCAAAGGCATTTTCAGACGGTTTCAAAGGAAGGGTTTTGAGGGTTTTTGTGACATTTTGTGGAGAAAATCAAAGAGTTTTCAAATCAGATTTACGGCAGCAATAAGAACAGGATTTGACATCATTTCTAGAGACTTTTCAAATGGTTTTGATCATTTTCCAAAGGAGGTGACTTGTTTTCAAGATTGCAGCTTTTATTCGGAGGGTTTCCATGTGGTACAAATTCAGATCTGAAGGTTGGAATATCATTCCCTGTATTTATAAATATTATTTCCAAAGTTTCGTAATTTTTGCACTTGTATTCGGAGAGAGATAAAATTTTTAAGTTTTCCAGCTGCCTAGAGCCCGCTGTAATTTTTTGGCAGCAATTTATTATCTCAAAAAATCCAAAAATAATTTTCTACTATTATGTTATTGCATTAGCAATCTCACTATAAATTTTCAAGTGATTCAGGCAAGTATTTTGTGAGTTATAGATTTATTTATGTTAGCTGCCCTAGTTTTAATTTATGCAAAAATCAGTATTTCTGTTTGGCTGCAAATTGTCCGTATTTTGCATATTTTTTAAAGGGTATCCCACATAGGGATATTTCAGTGGTATCAAAGTAGTTGTTTCTCCAGCATATTGGGGTTGAAAGATGGGAGATAGAGACAGTGAGAATATGCGTGTGGATCTGATGAAGCAATTGTTCACCGACATGGTAAAACAACAGGGAACTACTAATCTCTATTTGAGCCAGCTCATTAAGAGATTAACGCAGGCTAGAATTGTGACTCATGCAGATAGAAGGGAAAATAACAATATGGGACAACAGGGTCAAAGAGGTGAGAGTGGACATTCAAGGCAGCAGTCTCCCCATTCTTTCTACTAGGCCTTTGGGGCTTCACGAACCTTCTTTCTTGAAGGATCCGGAAGTTTCACAAGTACGAGCAGTGAGTAGATATTTTGGATGAGGAGTCTTGTTCGCAGAGGCACCAGACCTTGAGTGAGGGCTTTCATGACAACATGTCATTCCATAGAATATTGCAAAATGAAGATTAGCAACAGGCCCAAGAAAGATCATCAGATATAGGTACCAAAGTTACAGAGGAGATTGGGAATAGATTTCCATTTCACACTTAGATGGTTCTAAGAAGTGTACTACACAGTCTGTGGGTTCAAAAGTTGAAGACATACTTCGACTTGAATCCTATGCGTGAGAAAGATGCAATTAAGTTTACAATTTTACATCTTGAGGGAGATGCTCATGATTGGTAGCATCATGGATTGATTACACAGGGACACATACACATTACTACTTATGCAGAGTTCACGTAGAGGCTAGTGAGCAGAATTGATAGGAGGGACCCTGACAGGTATTTTAGGGAGTTCACTCATTTGAGACAGACCGGTTCCCTGGTTCATTATATCGCAGATTTTCAGAGATTATCAGTCATGGTACCTAATGTTATGGAGATGAGGTTGATTTCACTGTTCACAACAGGTTTGACAGATGCTCTCACTAGATTCGTGAAGGCATTTGAGCCTTCTTCTTTGCGTGAGGCTATTAGGAGAGCTCATGATCTGGAGTTATCCACTTCTAAGTCGAGGTTTCCACCTCGAGTGCAGCCTATAAGGTTTTTCCTTCTAGATCCAATGGTTCACAACTGAAGGTACCTCCACCTAGGCAAGATGCAACCAGGAGACCATTCACATCTAGGGAGGACAAAGATGAGTTGAGGCGAAAGAAACTATGTTTCGATTGCCGAACACCTTTAGGTTCCAAGACATGATTGCAGGGGTAGAGGGAAGGCCCAATTCATAGAGGTCTTTGAGGAGAGTGATGGTGACGAGGAGTTGGACACACAGGGATTGGAGGATGATGACGATGAGGCATTGGATAGTGCAGGTGTTGAGCAGGATAGCGAGACTTTCTCCCCAGGAGACTATCACCACTTTGTCTAGTACCCCCAAGGTATAAGGCATTCAGAGTTAGGGGAGTTTTACAGGGACAACGAGTAGTGGTACTCATTGATAGTGGGGCAACCCACAACTTTATTGATGCCTCATTGGTTGAGAGGCGGGGATTACAGACAGAGGATTTTGAGGGCTTCAACGTGGTTGTAGCCAATGGAGAGTCTATGAGGTGCACACGGCGGGTTCCCCAATTGAGCATCACGATGGGTAACTATACAGTTACCGATGATTTCTATATTGTTGGTATTGGAGAGACCAACCTAGTGCTTGGAGTACAGTGGCTCCATTCCCTTGGTGAGTTTCGGACTAACTTTCAGACGATGGAGCTGAAGTTTAAGTCCGAAGGGAGGAATGTGACTTTGAGGGGCTTATCTTCAGAGGCACCCCGGGTTGTTACAGCTAAGAGGATTGAGAGAATTTATAGGCACAATGGGGTGGATTGGGCAGTACATTGTTTGGTTTCGACCAAGAAATCAGAGGATGGACAACATGAGTATCATGTGCATATACAGGGCTTATTGGACAGGCATAGTACAATTTTTGGTGACATACCTCCAGGCATACCTCCAGATAGGGGATTTGAGCATGTGATTGAGCTCGAGGACGCTAGACCTGTGGTTACTTCTCCTTACCGTCACCCCAAACGGTTTAAGGATGAGATCGAGAAGACTATCCATGAGCTCATTGATATGGGGCATATTAGACCGAGTTCCAGTCCTTTTGCTTCTTCGGTGGTATTGGTGAAGAAGAACCATATGACCATGCGGATGTGTATAGACTATCGTGCCTTGAATAAGAAGACAATAAAGAACAAATATCCAGTACCACGTATTGATGAGTTGCTTGATGAGCTACATGGTGCAATCTATTTTTCAAAAATAGATTTGCGCTCTGGATATCACCAGATCAAAGTCAGGGAGCAGGATGTGCATAAGATAGCTTTCAGATGCCATTGCGGTCACTTTGAGTTCTTGGTGATGCCCTTCGGATTGTCTAATGCTCTAGCTACATTTCATTCTTGCATGAACCATGTGTTCAACCGCCACCTGCGGAAGTTTGTATTGGTCTTCTTTGAGATATTTTGGTCTAGAGCAAGACTTGGGAGGACCATATCAGGCACCTTGATGAGATATTGGGGATATTAGAAGCTAATTCGCTATATGCAAAAGCTTCTAAGTGTGAGTTTGGCATGACAGAACTTTTATATTTGGGATATGTAATTGGTGGGAGAGTAGTGAAGGTGGATAGAGAGAAGATACAGGTAATTTTGGATTGGCCGCCACCTAGGACGTTGACACATTTGAGAGAATTCTTGGGGTTATGCACATACTACAGGAGGTTTGTGAAGAATTTCCCTCGGTTGACTGCTCCATTGACCGATTTGACCAAGAAGGGGGCTTTTGCTTGGTCAAAAGCAGCACAACAAGTTTTTGATCACCTCAAGGGGGTGATGAGTTCATGTCACGTTCTCGCATTGCCAGATTTTTCTCACCCGTTCATTCTAGAGTGTGATGCATCAGGAGAGGGTGTTGGGGCAGTTCTCATGCAGGATAGGCATCCCATTGCCTATGAGGGTCGGAAATTGAAACCGGTGGAGAGAGGGTATTCAATTTACGACAAGGAGATGTTGGCCATTATGCATGCTTTGGCCAAATTCAGAAAATACCTTGTGGGAAGCAAATTCGTGGTTCGTACGGATCACAACAGTTTGAGGTTCTTCTTAGGGCAAAAGGATCTCAACGACCGCCAGCAGAGATGGGTGAACAAGGTACAAACCTATGACTTTGACATAGAGTACACTAGAGGTAAGAATAATATTGTAGTTGATGCTTTATTTAGGAGGCCTTACCTTACTTCTATGCTTGGTTCTATCTCTAAAATTTCAGTGGACTGGAAGGCTCATATACTTGTTGAGTATTCCAAAAAACAGTTTGCATGCGAGATCATGGATGGTATTATACAGGATGACCGATATAGAGTGGTGGATGATCTCATTTTCTACAAGGATAGGATTTTCCTTGTATCAGGGTCCAAGATGAAGGAGAAGATCCTTCAAGCAGTACATGATACACCATTAGCTGGGCATCCTAGGTATTTCAAAACATACAGGTTTATCAGGGAGAGATTTGCATGGAAGGGGATGAAGGACGATGTCCCTTAATCATGTCAGAGAGTATGGTTTGCCAACAAACCAAATCCGAGCATTCTTTTCCAATAGGATTACTTCAGCCTCTTCCCATTCCCGAACAAAAATGGAAAAGCATATCTATGGACTTTATCACAGGGCTTCCCTTGGTGCATGGGCATAGTTGCATTTATGTTGTAGTTGATCGGTTAACTAAGTATGCTCGTTTCTTTTCCCTACCCAATGCATATGTGGCGGCAGATGTGGCTCAGATTTTCTATACAAGTGTTTTTAGGCTACACCTGGTTGCCTAAAAATATTGTCAGTGACTGGGATAAGATCTTCATGAGCACCTTTTGGCAGGAGATCTTCAAACTAGCAGGTACGGAGTTGACTCCTAGTACTAGCTATCTCCCATAGAAGGATGGGCAGACGAAGTTAGTCAATAAGTGGATAGATGGCTACTTTCGGAGTTATGTGTCAGGTCATCAGCGGGCATGGATTAGATGGTTACATATGGGTGAGTATTGCTACAATACCACCTATCAGATGAGCATAGGCATGACTCCTTTTCGAGCCTTGTATGGGTACGACACTATGACATATGTGGATTTGGTATTACCGGATAGCCGAGCTCCCAAAGCTCGAGATTGGTTACAGGAGAACCAGGATATTCTGAAGGCTCTCAGGGAGAACCTTCAAAAAGCACAAAATCAGCAGAAGGTATATGCAGATCGGCACAGGATAGAGAGGTCTTTTGAGGTTGGGGATTTGGTATTCCTACATTTGTAACCATATAGGTAGTCCTCACTAAAGTAGAAGGGTGTAGAGAAATTGAATCCACGGTTTTATGGTCTATACAGGGTAGTTCGATGAGTTGGGGCAGTTGCATATGAGCTAGAGCTTCCATAGCACAGTAAAATACATAATGTCTTTCGTGTTTCGTGCCTTAAGAAGGCCACTTGGGCAGCGTATTGTACCATCTACGGAGTTTTCCGCCACTGGATGAGGAGGGGAAACTAGTGTTAGAACCAGAATCTATTATTGAGGTGAGACAGAGGAGGCTTAGGAGCAGAGTGATCACGGAGTATTTGGTGCAATGGAAGGGATTACCACTTGAGGACACTACTTGGGAGGGACAACAGATTTTGCAACATCCTAGTTTGCATTTGCTTGGGGACAAGCAAAATTTGGGAAGGGAGGACTGTAATGTCCCCTTTCCTACGCCTAAGGTCTAAGGGCTAATTCGAGTCCAAGCCTTGGTCATACCCAAGGGGCAATGGACACTGGGAGCTATTGGGTATGAATATCTAGTCCATTTTGTTATAATTTTCATTGACATGAGCGTAAAGTGTTTTGGAGGGACTAGATATTATGTTTTGTCGTTAGGAAGGGGCCACATGACACTTAATGTTTTAATTTTGCGTTGGGGGTCACTTATGTACCATGGCGACTTAAAAGGGAAAAAGTAACTTAAGTTACTTTTATTTTATTGGTCCTTCCTAGGGGAAAAATGTGACTTGCGCTATTTGGGGCTCTTTTGCCTTGGGGAAAAATATATAAAGCGTTGGGAGGAAAAAGTGAAGGTCATTCTTACATACATAATTATTTTCCTTCAAGCGCAACTGTTGCTTGCAAATTTACAACTTGTGGAGTGAAATCCTACAGGGACCCTAGCTTCGGTGGTGAGAGATTCATCCCTAACTAGCAGGGCAATCCTTGGTAGTGAAAGATCTACCCTAGCTTGTCATTTTGGAGCTGAAATCATGGTTGTTTTTCAAAGGGTTTCAGAAGAAGGGTTTTGAGGGTTTTGGTGACATTTTGTGGAGAAAATCTGCTATGTACCTTGGGATATGATAATATAATATATATGGGTTGATGGAGATGCCGACATGTGGCACACATCCCCTTAGTTATATGTATGGGTTCACATGGGATATGATAATATAATGTATATGGGTTGATGGAGATGCCGACATGTGGCACACATCCCCTTAAGTTATATGGGCTCACATAGGAATTAATTATATTGGGTAATGGGTCGGCCTACATTGGGATTAAGTGTTACCCATCCTATTTAAAGGATGTATCATTATGAGGAGAGAGGGAGGTATGAGTTGAGTCTTCTACTGGGTAGAGGTATATTGGAGGGTGTCCCCCTCGAAGTGGATTCCCATCTTGGGAGATTGTGGAGTTACTCCTTCCTTAAGGAGCATTGTATGGTGTTGCCCTACCTTAAGGGTATTATTCTGAATATATTGCGTATTAGGGCATCTTGGCCCCCCATATCTCTTGTGTTTTATTATCTTCTATAATTTATTGATTTATTATATGCAAGGTTCTTATCAAAATCAAAAGGGTTTTCAAATCAGGTTTACAGCAACGATAAAAGTAGGTTTTGGCATCATTTCTAGAGACTTTTCAAAGGGTTTTGATCATTTTCTAAGGGGGGCAACTTGTTTTGGAGATTGCAGCCATTATTTGGAGGGTTTCTAGTAGTACAAATTCAGATTTGAAGGTTGGAATGTCACTCCCTATATTTATAAATATTATTTCCAAAGTTTCATAATTTTTGCACTTGTATTCGGAGGAGAAATAAATTTTTGAAGTTTTCCAGCTGCCTAGGGCACGCTGTAATTTACTAGCAGCGATTTATTATCTGAAAAATTCCAAAAATAATTTTCTAATACTTGTTAGTGCATTTGCAAGCTCTATATAAATTTTCAAGTGATTTGGCTAATATTTTGTGAGTTATAGATTTATTTTTGTTCGCTGCCCTAGTATTAATTTCTGCAAAAATCAGATTTTTGTTTGGCTGCAAATTGTCCGTATATTTGCATATTTTTAAGGGGTATCCCACTAGGGATATTTCATAAATGAGAAATTAATGCAAGCATTTCCTGGAGTTTCCTTTTTTCCATGAAATATCACCAATGTAAACAAGATTGCCCCATGGTCTCCTAAAACCTATTCCAACGTGTGTAATTGCTTCGATGATTCCAGGGAAATCCAGAATGGCTGGCAAGGACTACAGGGCTGAGTCCAATACAATAGCCTGCAAACATTAACAGATTTTAGAGCTACAAATCTACCATACAACAAAATGAGCAGCATAGGAAGTCAATATTGAGGACCTGTCTTACGAGATTCTCAAAAATACCCTCCATACCCAAACCAAAACAGAAATGTACCAGTCTTAATTCTCCCCGGAAGCATACCGGGTTATCAAAATTGCCAAGGGAAGGACCCGGCATTTCTAGGTTTCCAAGACAACGCCAAGGCAGGGGTCCTCTGAAATTTTAAAAAAGAAAAATATGTATAAAAGCATAACTAACTTAAACCTAATTCAACAATCGTAATCTATATGCCTAAAATATTTTGACTTATGTATTGTTTTGGTTATTTTAATGTTCATTATTATGCAAAGAATTATGGGTAATTATGTTTATATTTTTAAATTTATGTATGTACATTTCTGTAACAAACAATATCCAGGATACCGAATAAATGTACTCTACACTCGTTGCCTGGTAACAAAAGGACAGTTCTGCATCCAGGATCTGGCCATCAACTGAAAAACACAATAGGTGGGACAATTGAAAATGGCAAAAGTTTTCCATCCAAGGCTTTATCTCAATAAGTAAAGGGACCTTTTAACCCAGTAAAGCCCCCTTCTACAGATTGCTCCCCTGCACCCTTCAAACTAAGGAAAACATTAAGGTGGCCGCATGACTAGATGTGGGAATACTTGTCAACATCCATTGAAAGAGAGTTATTCCTGAAACATTAAAACCCTTTTTTTCAGTTCACGCTACCAGTTTGTTTCCACTTCCCATTCCTGGTAATATAGGCTGCATTATGTGCCTCCCATCTATATATTATTTTTATTGGTCCTTGGCATTATATGAATATGACATGAGGCTAAAATCCTTACATGAGTTTTTTGCAAAAATATTTTGTTTTATTTCTCATTTAGTTAATGATACCTTTAGCAACATTACTAGCCACTAAGTGCTGATGGTGCAGAATGTTCCAAAAGTTGATCAAGCATTTGCAGTAGGCTTACAGCTTCTTATCTGGTTCTAAAATCAAACTTAAAAGATTTTGGAATTCATTTTGTAGTTGATTTTCAACAATTTGTTTGCAGTTGGTTTTCAACATTGTGGTTGCAGAAGGTTGAATGTAAAAACCGAGTCCGAAAATAGGTTAACAAAATTTGATCCAACTGAAAAATTTCAGACTCATGTTACATATATAGTATTGCTTGGTTAAGATATATAGCCTGGTCGAGTGGCTTAACTGTCTATACTATATAGCGTAGTGGGTCCGAACTGCATTTGTCCCTAGTAAACTTGATGGGTTTTGGGCCTGACATAACACAGAGATGCCATCCATTATTCCCTTGGAGGCTCTTGATAAAGAGATGAGTGAATACAGACAACCATTGCAGATGCTTCGGTGAATGACTCAAGCACCCCAATGGAATAAATATTCTCCGTCTGCTTTACAGGCCATAGCCATTGGGCCGGTCCATCCATTCGCCTTATATATATGGAGAAGATTTTGAAATTCTTTTTGCAGTTTATTTTCAACAATTTGTTTGTAGTTGGTTTTCAACATTGTGTTTGCAGAAGGTTGAATGTCAAAACTGAGTCCAACAAGTTAAAAAAAAATGATACAACTGACAAACTTCAGACTCAAAATTTGCTCTAGCGCTGTTGCTTAGCAGCAATCAAACTACGCAGAGTAACAGAACTTTTGTATGGGAATCGGGACCATTTAAAAAGGGAAGGGGCTGCATATATTGCTATAAACCACTAATCTTGTACATCAAGTTGAGAGAATCCCTGACAAAGTACATATAGAGCAGGCCAAGTTGCAAAAATAGCAAGTCAAGATGAAATGGTGAGATAAATTACCATTCATGCTTCAAAGAAAACAAAAGCGATTTAGACAAAAATGAATTCACAGTCAAGGAAAAATGATAGGTGAAAGTGGTTTTTTATTCACCATAAGTTGCATACCTAACACAATTCATACGCCCTTCACTTGGACTGAGTTCTCCAACATGTTGCTGTCAGGTTGGCTCTAGATAGGTTTACAAGCATAACATTAACTTCTAAGGTAATCTGATTCATGTTCAGTGGTTAAGTTTTTTGTTGTTCGGGAAATTGAGCTCTGTTGCTGGCCTCTAAATGACTCACCAAATTAAGAAGCAAAAAGCCTTCCAGCTTTAGGTGCTACTTACCTTCTTGAGCTTCATAATGTCAATCATGGCTACCTGCAATCCCACCACAATAGCAAAGCCTTTAAAGTAATGGAATTATAAGTTACAAATCATCACAAATATGTTAAGTATGAATCAGAAAACCACCATGTTAGTATGGGCTCTAAGTAACAGGGCAATAACTCCACCACAATAGCATGGGCCTAGAGTAATGGAGAATGGGTTAAAGCATTGCAAAGGGACAAGTCAATTCCTCTTAGAAAGCACCAAGATGCACCTATACATCCTATGAGCAAATCATAATAGCAAAGGCTAAAGGTAATAACACATAAGAGTATGGGATCTTTTCCCTTCTTAAGCAGGCTCGTTAATGGTGTTTTTCCCAGGCAATTAAGAAGTAGAAAGTTACATTGAGGCCACGAGAATTAAACAAATAGGGCCTAACAAGATGTAGAATATTAAAAAAGCTGGCGTGGAGTAAGCCTCCTCCCATGATGGATTTCAAAGATTTTCAATATTCTTATATACAAAGACGAAGGTGGCTTAGATGATTGGAATAACCACTAACCATAAACTAATCCATGATCCCAGTATGAATTGCCCTTTTAAATCAAAGGTGGGCATGGTGATGTAGCCCCGAACCTCAGATTTTACATATTAATAAAGCCCCACTAATTGGTCCACTAACAAATCCATGATGGTAGACTTACAACTTATCACTGGACCTGCTGTATAACTTTGCACGTTTAAAAAAACAGTAAGTAAATACTGAGGATGGGCAGTGACTTAGCATTTCACCTAGTTCCATTTGTTTATAAAGTTTCAATAAACTTTATTACAATATTCACCTTAAGAGCAATTATAACTAGAACTTGACACTGAATTATAATTGTCCCCAAAAGTAAGGTCTATTTCACCTTAAGAGCAATTACAACTAAAACTTGACACCGAATTATAAGTGGCCCCAGGGGAAAGGTCTTGGCTGATGTTGCGGGCGCAAGAAGCTCATATATCAAATACTTTCTTATTTAATTTTTGGTATCCAAATTTAGCTAATTATTGAATGTTTTCTTTTGATAGACATTGTTTACCTTACCTATTAGCAAAACCTACATCTGTTTTTATCAAACACCTCTGCACATAGTTATAGTGGTCATAATGACCATTTTACACCAACTCTCAGACTCAAATCTCTAGACAGTTCCCATGACCTGAGTCTTTTGCAAACAAGTCACTTTATCCTCATGGAAGTAACCCTTCCATCCTAACAACACCTGGGGAGGGTTTCTGCAGTCAGTAATTCAATGCTTCAAACATAATTCTATCAATAAATGTACTTAACAGAGTCCTGATCAATGTTTAAGAAGACTTTGGTTTGACAGCATGGAGAGAGAAGTGAAAACAAAACATACTCGTTCTTTTCTGATGGAAATGCTTCTTTCCTTACACAAGCCCAATCTTTGGCTTCACCCTTGTCCTGGTTCACCGTTTGAATCACTTGCTTTGCAGCATCTCTCAACCACTTCTGCAACTCAGGTAGCCTCCATATAATATAATTCTTTTCCAAATATATCTGTATGAGATGTTCAAGAGATGGACTTCCTGCTTCAGCATACGCAAAATGCGGATGCTTAAGAATCTGTGCCCACGCTCCATCCTTCAAAGGTGCCTTGTCTACTATCTTCTTTAAAACGGATGGGTGGAGCATGAGTGCTTGCTTAAGCAAATCAATGGATGGTACAATATCTGTTTGAACTTGAGATTGCTTCATTGGTGCATTGCATTCAAGATAGAAGCGTGCAACTGCCAGAGAAAATGAAAAATTTGGAAGGAGCCAAAGTGAGTTATCACTCACATATTGATCAGCAAACAACTCTAACCATTCATACTGCTTAGCCCTCAGAGAAAAATAATCAATACAAAATTGTGCCCCAACAGGGTCATCTGAATCCAATGAAAGTAGCATTTTACAAACTTCGAGCGCAGCCCGATGACAACCTCTGCGGTCCAAGTTTTGCATATGCCACAGAAGGGATAAAAATAATGGCTTGTTTGAATCACAACTATAATTTAGTCTGCAATCGCCATGGGTTGGATTAAATAACGGATGCCATGCACACTCCAAAGCATACAAACACTTCTCAATTGCTTCAGCAGACCTTTGGTACTCTCCAGCAAACTTAAACGCATCTGCAAGAGCTAGTAGAGAGTCCACATGGTAAGGATATTGAACCAATAAAAATGCGATACCTTGTAAATCATTCATGCCCTTTGCCGATTCAAACTTCTTTTGTGCATCCAAATATGAGGATGAAAGAGTGTACCTGACCAATCAACTAACTAAGGTCAAAATCTGGCATTGTACAGTTATTTTTTCACATGGCAATTTACAATTGAAGATTAACAAGTAGTTTTTGAATGAATGCACTAAAAGTTAAAACCAAATATTTACAGAACAAAATATAACATGAATACCACGTAGGAGTCAGTAGGCACAGTTATCCAAAGAAACAGAAACATATATCTACCCATAAAGAGTGTACAAGTACATTCATATATTCATCAACAGAACCGTGTGCACACATACACGCACACTGAATATATATGAAAAAAATAATGTGCATCCCCTGTATCCAAGATTCCAAAGGAATTGTGTGGCCTACATGACCTAAAAGGCTTCAAGACCCAACAAGGGGCAAACGTTAGGGATTGTGTGGCCTACATACAATAGTATTTTACAAGCATTAAATACAATAAAATATCGGCTATTTGACAGATCTAAATTAGAGAGCATGAGCTACCACACTTACTAAGCTCCTAAGATACACTGACAGCAAATAATTGTCATAATACCACTGTTTCAATGTTCTTCACTAATAACTTCTTCTCTTCAAAGTAGCCTTTTCGCACCAAATAGACATAATATTTTGCCCTGCCTACTCAGGTCCTTAAAGTAGCAACCACATATAAGGCACATAACAGCACTGATCCAATGATCTCAAGATTGTGCAAGGCCAATATTGAACCCGAAAGGATTTGAAAATTTAAATAAAAATAGTAAAAAATAAAAACCAAGACAAAAGCAAGAACTGAAAACTGAATAATGTAAAAACACTATCAAGAGCTTTCCAGTAATATATGGCAAGGATAGGTATTTATCTAGGTAGCCGGTACGTGGGTACGGTTCGGGTACGGGTACGGGGATCCGGTACGTCGGTACGGCAATTTTTTTGGAGGCCCGGGTACGGCACTTGGGTACGGCAGTACAATATACATATAAAATATTAAAAATATTTTGAAAAGTAACAAGATAAGCAAAATTCCAGCCTTACACATGCATAGATTAAACAAATCTGAAATATACATAGGTGAAATAGCGACAAAAGTTAAAACATATTGATAATTCATTGTTCGAACTTATAACCAGTACATTGTTCAAATCAAAATGTTACAATGTATTATCATTATCTGACATTGTAAACACAAAAATGAAGAATCAAGATACATCAACATTCTAATTAGTAATAGACTAATAGTCTAATGGCTCTGCATCTTCTCCAATGTCTTCAACGAGAGCATCACTACCATCATGTGGTTCATTGGAACCACAAGCCCCAGGAGTACAACCAGAACTATCAGCAATGCCGCTCCCGCTAGCCCCACTTTGCAGCTCACGCAAAGTACTATCTAGGTCCGGGTCTAGCAATGAAAGTTGGGCAATGGGAACATCCAAGTTTGGAGTCTCTGGGTCTATATCCCAACACTTTGTTGGCCCTTTCCTGTACTCATCCTTCTTATGTGATATAAGGCGCAGGTTAGAATGCACAAAGACCAAATCCTCCGCCTTTTTTGCTCCCAACTTGTTGCGGTTAACTGAGTGGATAAATGAATATGTACCCCAATTCCTCTCAGCTGAAGAAGAACTCGCAACCTATTGAGGCAAGCCGCAAAGTCAATGCAAAATTAAAATTTTAAACTTATAAATATAAAGTAAAAAAGAAAGAGTTAAGAAATTAAAAAAATTAAAATCTTACTTGTGATAAAACTTTTATTGCAAGTGGCATGAGGTAGGGGTATGCTTGTCCATGGAGGTACCACCACGAATAAGCATCCATTCTGTATTTGTCACGAAGAGCGCTAATGGAGTGATCCCTGGAGGATATGAAATTCACAAACTCGCCTCTAACCATGTCTTCTACTTCTGGATCTGGGAAGATTCTAGAAAATGCTGCCTTATACCCCTCACTAACTTCAACATCCCTATATGGTGGGACCCTCCTAGGCAAAGAAAGGATCTCTGCGCTATAGTATTTTGGAGTCAAGGCAAAAGCAAGAAGATGCAATGGAGTAGTCATTTTGTTCCACCTTTCAATGAGATGTGAGTGGACTTCCTTGAAGAAGGTCTCTGTAGGATCTTGCTCTTTGGCATTTATGATGGTCTTAATTGACTCAATCATTGAGTCAATTCCATCATAAATCTCACCCATGCATGGATGATCCATATCAACAAATCTCAACATACTCACGATGGGCTCAGTAAAACTAAGCAAGTAATCCACACGATCCCACCATGTTTCATCCAGGATCAACAATTTCACATTTCTAGCCCTCTCACTGTTTGCTTGCCTCCATATACTCCAAAGGTCACTGATAACCATGCCACTCAATGCCTCTCGCACCTTCACAAGCCGTCTCAAGACGAGCGTGTGCGAGGCAAATCGAGTCTTAGCAACCTAATAAGAAATCAAAAGAAATAAAATTAAGACAAGTAAACTTAAAACATTCAAAATTCTACAAATTACAAACTTATAAAATTAATTTAATGAATTTTAAAAACTAATAATTATTTTTAAAAATAAAAAAGAATGTTACGGGCTACCTTCAATAGCTGCAATGTTGAGAATTTACGAAAGATGGCTTGGGACATGTGGTGGTTGCTGACAAACATTTGAATTTCACTTGCCTCCTCATATACTTGTTTGATCCAAGCAATTTTTGTGCCCAATTTTTGTAACATTAAGTTGAGGGAATGAACTGCACAAGGTGTCCAGAATATGTGTCCATACCGTGCCTCAACCAACAACCCTGCAGCTCTACAATTTTTTGCATTGTCCGTTACAACTTGGACAACATTTTGAGGCCCCACCGCCTCAATAGATTCTATGAGGATGTTGGCAATGAATTGGGCATCCTTCACTTGCCCCTCACAATCAATAGCCCTGAGAAACATTGCCCCTTTAGGACACACGGCAACCACATTGATCAATGGCCTATTTGCTGTATCTTTCCATCCGTCAGAAACGATGGACACTCCTGTTTCGAGCCATTGATTCTTGATGGGTAACAATGAGTCTTCAACTTTTTTTCTTTCTTTTGACAATAAGGTGGTGCGCACCTTTTCATACCCTGGGCTAATGTACCCTTGAGGGGCTTCATTAATACATCTCACCATATCTTGCCAGTATGGTGATCTAACAACATTAAATGGGACACCACATGCATAAATAAAGCGTCCAACACTTTGGTTAGCTATGTCCCTGCTTTCATTCTGGAATGCCCTTTCCAATGGGCCTACATCTTTTGTTCTTTTGCGAGAAAGAGGTGAATCCTCTTCCCCTCCAGTTGCAATAGGTGTAGACAAAAATGGGTGATCTGGGGCCACAACATCAACAGAAGGAGAAACAGGTGGCTTGCTAATGGTATGTGATCTTCCTTTTCTTGCCATAGGATGATTGGATTTTAATGCCATTGTTGCATCTGCTTCATCTTGCTCTTTGATGTATGCAAGGGTCTTTGCACGTGGCAACCCCTTTCCATCCAACCCTCCACATGTTCTGATTCCGTGGCCAATAGCCCCACACAAATGGGCTTTCACCCGACTATAGGAGCTCTTAAATTGCATATTACATTGTGAGCAAACCCAAACAAAACCCCCTCCACCTGGTAATTGTTCTAGTTGTTTGACATGCCTCCAAAGGGGGGAGGATGGATCATTTTTGTGAAGGAGACCTTTACTACTTTGACCCACAGAACTAGAACTCGCAGCCATTTTAAGTTTTTAACTGCACAATGCATTTAAAAAAATGAAAACAAATTTAGTCTTGAGAAAATGTTGGAAGTTTAAAATTTAAATTTAAATGAAATCAAATGTAGAAAAATGAAGCTTAAAAGTTAAAACAATAACAAAAAACAAACCAAAAAAACAACTAAAAAATAATAAAATATTAAATACAACTAACAAACTAAAACACTCTAAAAAAATCACAAAATACTTACCTCAATACACCCAACACCAATAATGCAAGCTCCTTGAACTCCTTGTCACTTGTTGCAAGCTCCTTCAACTATATGGCACTTGAAATCAACCCTAAGCAATTGAAAATAGTGGAAAAATTGAAGGTGAGAGTCAAATATGCAAATAAGAGGCAAGAATGAAAATGTGAGGTAAATGACTTGTTATTGTTGTTGTTATAGAGTTTGGGCGCACAAATTAGGGTTGAAAAGAATATTTTAATGTTTAGAAAGTCGGTTTGACCTTTGTTTTGACCAAAAAACAAAAAAAAATTTAAAAAACGCGTCAAAAAAGGGTCCGGTTTGGCGTGGGTTCGGGCAGGGTTCTCCCTGCAGGCCCCGGGTACGGCCGGGTACGTCTGTGGATGTACCCTGCCGTACCCGGGGCCTGCAGGGAGAACCCGCGCCGAACCGGACCCGGACCCCATACCCGCGCCGAACCGGACCCGAACCTGCCGCCCTTAGGGGCCAAACCGGCTACCTAGGTATTTATATTTGTCAACTCCAAGCATTTTAGTATGATAAGGAGAAATCTCTCTTTAACTTCCAACACTTTCTGCCCTGAATTTTGAGGGTTTGTGCTATAGATGGCTGAAGCAGTGTTTGGTAATTGACATTCGTAATTGATACTTTGAACATCTACCTACCTCATTCACTTGTCTCTTCTCGCATGTATTTTACACTGAATTCATCCAGTTTATGTCCAAAAATGTTACTTGCTAAAGCTCTAAACCCGTCTATTATTTTATTTGATTGATATGGCATAAATGCTGCTACACTTGATGTTTTTTTAAATGAATAAAAAAAGACAAATATTCCTCTCAAAAAATTAAGTATAGTTTACACCAAATTCCTGGTCCAGACAAAATTTTGAGCCAATGCCATGTCGAGTAGAACAAGCCCACTTGCTGGGTATGCAGAGGCAGACTCTTGGGATTTTACCATTCATGGGGCTTGGGTGATTCCTCCTGCCATTAAATGTAATCCCTAGGCCACCAGGATTACCTGCTGATGGTGACCAATGTGTTATTCCCTGTTAAGGAACTTCCCTAACAGATAAACTTGAACTCAGGTGACTAATAAGCGCACCCTAGCATTCAAGCCCTGAGTTCGCCAGCTCAAAATCATAATCCAAATACAATAAAAAAGGAAGAAGATGATATTCCTGCCTTAGAAAAGCCTGAAAAAAAACAAATACGACAGATGAAACCCCTATCTTAAAGTAATGAAAGACAAGATAGCATTCCTGGTCAAAATAAATGATCCATATCACAATGAAGGTTAATGAATACATATCTACAATGGATTTGGTCAATTGTCACTGCTTTGTGCTATTCTTCTCAGGTCTAGAGGGAGACCCAATAAGCCATCTACAGTTAGAGAAACTTTACTCCTTCCAAACTTACATATTCAAAGTTTTTGCCTCTAACGTACACATTAGCAAGTAATGGTAAAGCCAGTTTCTAGCAAAGGAATCAAATCCAAGCTAATCCTTCACCACTCAGGTTAAATAAAGATGGTAGCATATTCAGAAATAAATATGAATGAGAATTGAACTTACCCTAGTACCAGTCGAAATAAACCCATAAAGCAAGAGAAACGTACAAATTTCTTTCCATAACCACTAAAGGAAGTAGAAATTTTCTATTAAGGTTTTAGTACAGTTTTTTCATCAATAGAATAAACAAGGTGGCAAATGGTTGAAAAAAGCATCTGTCAAGAAAAGCTCCTTCAGAAATAAGCTTTGCTACCTCGGTTTATATGATTTAACTGTAGCTACCAAGTATGATAGTTTCCCATATAATTTGATAATATGTTATAAAATTATTTACCCAAAGAAAGTTTGGCCAATAGTACCCCAACTCCCCCCTGCTCCATTCCCTCCAATAAGAAAAAGAAAATCTTTAAAATGTTACGATAATTTTTCATTGCTTTTTTATTTAGAATGTGAAATTTAATAATGGAACCCCCATTTGTGGAAAGAGCCAAAGGCTCAAATGTGCAGAAGCATGAATTAATCAATCATCTTCAATTAATCAAATAATAGGATACATTACAAATATATAAGCCCATACAATTCTAACTCCTATAACAACTAGCTTTATTTTAGATAGGTTGATCTAACAACCTATATTCTCGTCTATCCCTAAAATCTATCACACACTATTCTTACATGAGTTTAACAACTCACTTACATTATTTGAATAATATGCTCCACATATTAAATATACACACACAATTTAATATTTAATAATGTGGGCAACTAACTAATGCACCCATGTTGGGACTAATTTCTAACAAAAAATTTCATACAGTTTTCTTCATTTTCTTACCACATAATCTGTCCCTATTATATACTTTTTGGAGAGTAATACAATTGCTAGAATTTACTACAAGATTCATTGTAAGTGCAAACTTGTCGCTCTCGGAGGAAAATGCATGTCAAGTTGGGTGGGTGGACAGGGCCGTGTTTGCTGAGATGGGGAAGCGGTTCGAAATTCTCAAGGGTTTCGCAGGGACAGTAATTCATTTTTGCAGGCAAAAAGAGTAAGGGGTCCTGCGCATCCCCTGTTTGGACATGGAGGCTCTCTGAGCCCCAATCAAGCAAGTTCCATGGTGGTGGGAAGAGCTTCATGGCTCGGGGGGCAAAGGCTTATAACTGGCTCGTCACTGCTGTTGGACAGGAGTCGGAGGAAAAAATTGAAATTCTCAATGCTTAAGATGCGGAGGAGGATAAGGAGATTGAGGTGATTGCAGTCCTGTTGGATTCAGAGGAATAAGAAGAATGAAAGGAGCAGTATTTCCTTTGTTGTCTAAGGTTTTAGTTTATGATATGTCCTATTGCTAATAAGATGTAATGGGATAATCCCCTGGTACTGCATATAGCACAATTTTGACAGCTTATAAAGCTTATCCTTCGTATGTAAAGGGAAAGGGGCCCTTCAACCCTTGTTTATCTATCAAAAAAAAATTAGAGCGATAAAGCTGATTGGAAATATTCATAGAAGTTCCTTCACAATTTTGTCACTAGAAAAAATCTTAAAGGTGTTTCTACTATGAGGAATGGTGTGCTATACACTGTTAAATTTGTGAGTTTACATTTAAATGTATAATTATATCACATGTGCCAGCAAGGTCACCCAGGTGGCAGTTTGGCACAAAATGCTGAAAAAATAGCAGGTAAACTTGCCAAAGGCATAATTCCTTCACTATTGATCGGAAATCCAAACTGTTTGACATGTCAAAAAGCTTAGGGACATGTAAAATACGAGGAAAGGATGCAGAGCTCCGTTCAACAAAGTTGACCTCAAAAACCCACAACGAAAGGCCTGAAAATAGCAAAATACAAAAAATATAGAAAAAAAATCAGAAAAACGTAAGTTTGTGCTTTGATGAGTTTCATGTCATGATAGATCCTCTCAACTCCCTCGGGGAACACTTACCACACGGATTTTTTGATTCCGTGGCGAATCAGTTCTTCCTATTTTTAGACTACATGTTTCCTCCTAAAAACAGCTATACAGGAATTGTCATCCGAATATAAAAATCAGAGTTTCGTAGTTTCTCATTTCTTCTCAGAGTTTGCAGCCTTATTGTAAATTACTATCACTTGAAATAAAACTTTCATTTACATTGCAATATCGTCTTTTTTTATTGGGTTCTCAATTTATTGTTTTCATGACAAAATGAGTTTCTACAATTAGTGTGTGATCCACCAGATTTCCAAAAAAATCCTGGATCCTGAGGGTCAATGTATAATATCCTGGTAGAAATAGTTGTCTATAGTAATATAAATACATTATTATTTAAACTTTTACCGCTAATTTTTTTGTATGGCAAAGAAATTCTCCCTCTCAATATATCATCTTTTACAAATGAGCACCAAAGATTCTGTCCGGAAATCTTGCTTCAAAGTAGGAGTGCCTTCATCTTCTTAGACTGTTGCCACAAGCTCATTGTTTACTTCACAGTGGCAAGTGCTGTAGTGGTTCCTTTATCTTTTGCAAGTGAGACATCATTAGTATCCCCTATCAACTTGCAGGATGTTGGAGAACCACTCACTTACCCCCTTCCTTTTTGGGGTGAGGAACAGTCATAAGGATTCAACTTGGTTTTCTTTACCTTATCCATTGTTGAAATCTGCATTAATAACTTGAGGGGCTACTTCCACCTTGGGTGCTACCTGTTTCCATGAGGATTTTCCTGGTACTCAAGCCTGGACATCTGAAGCAACTCAAATTGAAGTATGGTCTGCCACAATGATATATATGTGGCAGAAAACCACCTTCACATTGTCAAGTGGTTGATGCCATTTGTTTTCCTTTGAATTTCAGAATTATTTTCAGGAAGACACAAATCTGCCAGCACAGACATGCCAAAAGAGTTGATTATGATCTCAGGTGCCATCTCACCTGGGAAATGAAGATTTGAAGCCAGCTGGAATTGTATTGTATGACTGGAAATGCTAATAAAGGAAACAAGAAACGCAGATATCTATCTAGAAGCTCAAAATCTTTAGAATAACCTATATTGTATTTGGAACACAATACAATTGACACAAATCGACAATCCAGTAAATGTCCTCTTTCTTTGAATTTCTTCTCTCTCATAAATTAAAAAAATGGTTGCAAAAAAGTAGTTACGGTTGCTTATGTAGTTACATAACTAATCAATGGGGTGGAACTAATCCTTTCTATCCTTTCTCCGCTGTTGGGCCATAAGTTTTTTTTACTTGCTTCATTTAGTATTGATCTGGACGCCAAGTTTTCATAAAACTTTTTTATAACTCAGTTCACATCAGCAGGTTGGGTGACTGGTGGCATGCAAGTTGCAACGACTCAGCTGGACATGTTTACACTATTTAATTGGCTAGAAATCCTGCTTTCCAGAAGACAGAATGCTGCTGTATGCTGTGTACTAGGGAGATCATGTCCTTAAGCAGTTTTTTTCCCCACTTTACAGGGGTTTGGAGCTTTGACAGGTTGGTCAAATGGACATTCTTAGTTATTAGTGTAGGCTGAGCCCCAAACAACTGAATCAAGGAAAACATTGAGTTATTGCAACACAAATGAGGTTTGGACATCTGCAGTGGATGTCTGGTGTAAGGGCGCACTAAGGAGATATGTGTTGGAGATTGCAGTCTTCACGTACTTGTGCCCAAAAGAAGCGAAGTACCAGTTTATGCATGAGCCTAGAGGCACATACATCAGGTCCAATCCTTGGAGAATCAAGATGTTTTTTGTAGAGTGGGGAATCGAGAACCTACCCATGAGGAGGTAAACCACCCCTCGTGCATAAGTGGGTGGATGGTGTGTGAACGGAGGAGCGCACAAAAGTGGACCTAAGAGAAAAGGGTGCACCAAAATGACAGGGATGGAGGATCACGACGAAAAGGGAGTTCTAAAAGAACAAGTATATCTAGGCAAGGGAGCTAATCATGGTTACTGCAAGTGCTACATGGAGAGGACAGCTAGGAAGCGAGAACGATGTGACACCCCAGTAAAAGATGGAAGGCATACTCTCATCTCCAACACAGATGAGCCTGCCCCTATGTCACAAACACCACCCTAAGAAACTTGGGACCCTTTGGAGAAAAGAGGTCACAGAAAAAGAAAGGTGCCACTCTCAACACCACGAAGCACTCGTTATGGTGTAATTGTTAACCAAACAAACAATGAGTTTGACAGAGGTCTCAAGTCAGCAAGAGTAGAAGAGCTTACAAGAAGGATAAGCCAATAGTTTGTATTGCAGCTGTTAAATTTGTAGCAATGATTAGGATCTAAAATCATAGCAGTAGTGACAAGTCCTATGATGCAAGTAGGAATGGGAACTGCAGTGAATACCACACAAGTACCATCATGCACAAGCAAAACTCTGGGGAATCCACCTCAAGGGCCACCACCATACACACAAGATTGACCCCAAACACAGGTGGAAACACAAAAATTGCATCGGGTTGCACCTTCATGACATTTCTACTATGATCAATCCAGGAAGTTTCCAAAGTACTGAGGGGTGGAGAATACAACAGATCCCGTGCACTCGTGTGAGATCATTTGGAGGACAAAGGGAGTAACGGTGTAACATCTCTAGAGTGAAAGGAAAGTAAGTTTACAACTCTTTTGGACCATGCGCAAACATGGTGCCCAAAGTTTGACCCCTTACAGGTAGTCGTGGGCCACAGTATGTAACAGAAGAAGTTTCTTGAAGAATTCAATATGCCTGAGTTCAAACAGCAGAGTATGGCCTTGTAGAAAGAAATCAGACAAGGCATCTTTGAAATTGTACACACCTACGACACAGTTTAAGACCTTGATCTCGAAGCTATTCTATGAGTTACACCCTGTTCAACACATGTAATAGTTTGTAGGCAGTCTCCTCAGGCCCTTCTGACATGCACTCTCAAAGAATAAGTTCATGGAGATGCGGGAGGCCTAGGAGACCGCACTGCAAGTGGAGGCAGTGGGCAGTGTGGCTACAGGGATAAGCCCCTTTCTGGAAGCATAGATATTTATGCATGGCCACTCAACTACAACTATTGAAGGCCAATGATGCACACACGTCTTGCTGTGGGATATAGTGTACAGAGTGTGAAGTGGAGCAGCACAATAAGAATAATTTCCCGAGTTAAGGCGTCAGGACCATGTTGAGGCATTGTGAGATACACCATAGGGATCACGACATAAAGGATTGCCCACTGCTCCAAAAAGCTAAGAAAATTAAGGTGTTGTTATGGTCCAGGGTGTGTGATTCAAGCACACACGACACAACATTTTTGTATTATTGAGGAACTCCACAAAGCTCAGGAGACGAGAGTACGCTAGGCCCCTGCTGAACCAACAAATCAAAACCAAGGGCATGGAGGAGGGCACGTCTTCAGAGGCAAGAGAGGTGGAAGATTCTCCCCAAGGACAAGTTACAAATGTGGGTCCTGTGACCACTACCAGCAGGATTGCCCAACCTACCCAACTTGCAGATATTGTAGGGCCGCACACTTGACTAAGAAGCGCCCAAAGCTTCACAAAAAGATGACCCAAATATAGGATGGGGGATGAGCTAGCTTGGTAGATGGGTGCAGAAGAAGGGGATGCAAGAGCCCAAAGTAGGGCCGCAATTGAGCATGACTACGTGCAATGGGATTCAACTCTGAGAAGAATGGGAGCATCCTAAGAACACATAGAGAGGACAACCATCAATGGGCATGCGGTACAGGATATCCTAATTAGTACCAGCATCGAAGTAAACATCTTCATGAAGGATGCGTGGAATAGAATGGGGAGGCCAACTTTGGAGCCCACCCCCAATTTCTTGTTCATGGAAAACAAGACATGCATGGTACCAATTAGAGCATTGAAGAATGTTACTATGGACACCATCGAAGCAAAGTTCGTAGAAGACTTCGAGGTAATAGGGCTTGTAGAAGACAACTACTTGCCCTTACATGATATGCCATGGTGCTTTGAGAACAATGCAAACATGCAATTCAAGAAGCGCTACATGAGCTTTGAGAACACAAAGCACCGAGTGGTCATTCCACTCGATACAACTCAAGGGCCTCTCTTTCTTGAAAGTTTGGAGGTTGATAAGATAATAATAACATCTACAATGTCATGGCCCAAGGAGAGGACTACATCAACCCAAGAAACGATGGTTTTGTGGAGTGGGTAGGTGGTGCTTCAGCTTATGAAACAACCAACAACCCATTCAAGCGATAGGTTGAGAAAGCTAATGAGGTCACTAGCCAAATATGTGCAGAGGTATAAAGGAAGCCCAAGGTTTCACACAAGGGCAAAGTGTTGAGCCATGCGAGTAAGACTCGCGTAAGAAAGTGGATAAGCGCACAAGAGTGGAGACCAAAGAGCGTGTCAATCATAAAAAGGGTCCTAGGTTAAGATGAGAAAGATTGGGAAAGGTTTCATGCTATGATGGCTCTACTTGCGACGATGCATATATTGTTGATTTGGAGGTGTGTTTACCAAAAGAGAAGTGCATAAATTCTTTGGTTTATATGTATGTTAAAGAGCATGGCCCCATAGCAGTGAGCCACCCACCAACCTCATTTACCAAGGCGGGCCAATATCAAGGAAGTAATCCGAAAGCGCTTTAAACACAACAATGTGAAGCAAGGGTTGCCAAGCTATAATCGAAGTACTTGCCTAAGGCCCATTTGCATGCCTATAAAGAGGTATGGACCACCCCACCAAGTTGCTTAACGGTGGAACTATGGATCCATGCCCTCTACAACACCCTCACAACCTAGGCGCAAGCATGTTACATTATCAACGAGACGAAAAGGGAGACTGTAGACTAGGAGGGCATTTACACCCTTTTTAAGATTATTAGTTTTGTTATGCAATACACAACAATAAAAAGGAATGTAAGGTTTGGAGACTAGGAGCTAGTCTAATAAATTAACTTCCAACATTAATTGTACAAAATTAGAATAATATATTGGTTCTTTCAATAAGAATAATGTATTGGTTCTTTCGATAAGTAAATACAAGCTTGAAATACACAAGAGAGAGAATGAATTAGCTATACAAAGTTGTACAAGAAGAATTTGGGAAGACAAACTGGAGACACTTGAAGTGCAAAGACTGGAGAAGCTTCAGTTCTGATACTGTGACTTCAAAATGCCCATGTGTGGAACAATACAATTTCGGTCAAGATGTACAATCCAATTCTAACCCTTTTGTACAATCTTGGACGCCTTTGAAATTGGGCTCTGTGACTTTTTGGGTCCTTCAGTGGCTCAAAAATGTACTTCACTACCAAACCCTAGTTATCGCACAGTCTCAATAATGTCTATAATCAGCTGAATCATTCCAAAACCCTAACCATGGGTAGAAGACCCTGCAAGAAGGTTAGTGTTTGGGTTGTGGTGCACCCCATGCACCATCTACATCAGCACTACTTTGAAGAGGCCTCAAACCATAAGTAGTTCTTCACCTAGCATGTAATATCTATATGGATGCAGCTAGCTGCAACTTGAACCCCTTCAACCATGTTTGATTGTGTTGTGCTCTTGATAAGACTTGGAGACAGGAAACTTGGTGTGCTTGGATGTGATGGAAGCTAGACTCCTTGACCTAGTTGAGTGCTTCAAAAATGTAGTAGTGGCTGCCCTAATGAATGTGCATCAGCTTTAGGAAAATTTAGGTAGTCGTGAGAGCGTTTGTGAGTGTTGTAAGAGAGTATGTCAATAGAATACCATACGATTGCTAGATGTGTAAATGGGGTGAGTTTAACTTGCTTATGTAGGGTTGCGAAGGTAAAATATTACGATAAGGCGGACCCAAGGAGATGAAAAGACCCAACAAATGCTATTACATTGAAAGCAGAGTTGGAGAATGTGTTGATGAAGGACCGTACATGTCGGCCAGGACCGGATTATACAAATTGATCGAATATAAACAGTTTTGGACAGAGAGAAGGTGAATTAAATTTGAAAGTTGCACAATCATGGTAAAAGCTTAAACATTGATTTTATGGACTTGTATTCCAAGTTTTTTGACACATCATGTGTAGGAATGAGCAAGTTAGGAAAGAGATGTAAAGATGGATTGAGTGGGAATAGGATGTGGGTGTTTGTCTTAGCCAAGAAGCACAATTGCAATCAGGAGCGACAAAAGGGTAATATGCCACATTTGAGTGTCTCTAGAGGGAATAAAGGAAGATTATGCACACACCTTCACATTCTCCACTCTAAAACTAAAACTTGCCACAACCTTGGAGGTTCTTAAAGAAGCAATCTTCAACGATGATGTGCAAATGGAGGAAACGGTAAGGAACAAGCATAACAAAGAAGGATACATGCTCCCTAAAATATTTGAAGATGATGCCAACAGTAGTAACATCAAGGATAGCATGGAATGGCAATGGAACACGATATGGCTCAGAGAATTCATGGCGTACAAGGGGAAGGCCTTCATCAAGGTTGATGGGGATAAGAGCCCAGAGGAACCTGACCAATTTGAATGTAGACATCTCCATTGGTGAGCACATAGTAATAAACACGTGGCGCAATGATAAGTATTACAATGAACCTATGCGCACCAAGGAAGTGAAAATCAACACAGAATCAAATCTCCAAATTGCCACCATAGTGGACTATTGGTTGGACAAAAAGTTGGCTCACATTTTAAAGTTGTCGAAAGTATTCAAGGATCTCTTAACGAAGAACTACCACAAGATGAAAAGCATGCGCTCATCACTTGGGAAGATGAGTATTAAGCTATGTGAAGGTGTTAGGCCCATTAGAAAGCAATTGTACTAGATGAACCCAAATCTCAGGGCAAGAGTCAAAGAAGAAATTGACTAGATGCTATAGCCTCTAGGGTCATCTATCCAATCGAAGAATCGTGATGGGTCAACCCCATAGTCATCAGCATCAAGAAGAATGAGCGCATTCGAATCTACATGGGCTTCCACACCCTCAATGAGGCATGTGTGAATGATCCATTCCCCACCCCCTTCACCGAAAAAATTCTAGGAGTGGGCAAATGTGAGACTTACACTTTCACTAACAGGTTTTCAGGGTACAACCAAGTCCAGATCACACAAAGATCAGGGAAAAAACACCTTCATCACAAAGTGGGTTTTGTTTGTATATGATGTAATGCCTTTTGGTTTGAAGAATGTGGTTGCAGTATTCTTGCGCATTGTGGTGGCAACCTTCAAGGACTTCATACATGAGTTTTTGCAAGTATATCTGGATGATTGGCCCCATATGGGTAAGTGAAAGACCATCATATAAACCTAAGATTAATGTTTGAGAGATGCATGGAACTGAAAATCTCTCTAAACCTTAAGAAATGTATCTTGTGACCCCATTCAGATTCCTATTAGGGTATGTGATATGCAAAGAAGGGATGTTGATAGATCTAGCCAAAAATTGTAGTATAGCTAGAGGCACCAAATACCCAACGAGGTGTGCACACATTCCTAAGCCACTGTAGATATTATAGGTTGATAAGGGATTGTGGTAACCCCCTTAAAGAGCTACAACAGAAAGATTGGCTTTTCATTTGGCCCAAGAGATCTTGAAAGAGAGGGCGGCAAGTGCACCTATTTTACAATTTTTGGACTATAAGTCTTTCCATGTCTATGTAGATGCTTCTCGCAGGGCAATTGGGGCTTACCTTGGCCTAACTGAGAGAAGGCAAGGTGGATCGCCCAATCTACTTTGCAAGCAGGAAGTTGTCCACTACAAAGCGCAACTACACCAGTGAGCACAAAGCCCTTGCCATGGTCTACATGTTGCAAAAATATTGTCAATACTTGTTGGCAACACCTTATGTGTTCTTCACAAACCATGAGGCGTTTAAGTACTTGGTGAACAAACCAGTATTGCACGAACACATTTTCCCGTTGAATAATAATCTTTCAAGATTTTGGTTTCTCTATGGTGCTTAAACTAGGGAAATAAAATTGCAGTTCAAACTACCTTTCCCAAATCAACAATGGAGAGACTACATACAATAATGAAGATAACATGTGTGGGGCACAACTCTACAAGATTAGCAGGGTCCCCGAAGATTTGTCTAAGATAGCAACATTCCTTACATCGGAGGTGGCCCCAACAAGACGATCTACTAACAAAAATAAGAATCTCATGGTACGTGTAGTCCCCTTTCAGATTATTGGTGAGGAATTGTACAAGTTGGGGCGAGATGATATTCTCATATGTTGCATTTTGGAGCACGAATGAGAAACAATCCTACAAGAAGTGTACGAGGGTATCGCTAGAGAAGTCACCACAAGAAAGAGATTATTCTCGGGACTATGGTGGTCAACCATTTTTAAGGATGTTGAGGACTTCACACGTAAGTGCGACATTTTACAAATGATTGGGAAACCAAATCAGAGGGACGAGATGCCCCAATTCCTGACTCAACCCTTGAGCCTTTCAAGAAATGGGCTATAGAATTTGTAGGTCCAATCACAAAGATAGCACGCTATATCATCACAACACACTACCGCAGAAGATGGGCGAAGGTTACGCTCACACAAGATTGCACTACCACCACAACTACAAGGTACGTTTGGGAAAATATCATCAACAAACATGGGTGCCCTCTGAGCCTAACAAGTGATAGGGGAAGTTACTTCCTCATTGAGACGGTGTGCATACTCCTGGCCGAATTCATGGTAGCCCACCATAAAACCACTCCCTACCACCTGCAAGCCAATGGCACGATCGAGGCCTTCAACAAAATCCTGTGCACGACCTTGACAAAGATTTGTGACATAAAGAGAAAGGATTGGGATGATCATTTCTCGGCAGTCTTATGGACATATCGGACAACTTACAAACAGTTGACCAAGCATACACCATTTCAATTGGTGTTAGGTAAGGAAGCAATCTTACTAATGGAATTCATAGTACCCTCTGTGTACGTAGTGCGCACAAGAGGTTTAGATGATCATGAGGCCATTAATAAAAAGCTAGAAGCACTGATGCAGCTGGCTGAAAAATGATTTCTTGCCAGATGGAACCAAGGTAGAGAAAATACCTGTTAAAAGATATCACATAACAAGGACATCAAGGACAAAGTGTTGAGGAAATGCATGCATGTGCTTCTATATGACTCGGATATGCCAAACAACCTAACAAGTTGCACATCAAGTGGATGGGTCATACATTATCCACAACATCCTAGAAATTGGCTCATACAAATTGTGGAAACTGAACAAAGAACTACGCCCAGAACATTTCAATGGCAATAGGTCCCTACCATTCATAATCAAGGCTATGGACCCATAAATAAGGTTGTAAAGTCAATACTAGCCAAAATCATTTCAATTAGTCATTTTAATTCAAACAACTTTTCCTTTCTTTATATCTTGGTTTGTTTTCATTTAGGCATCGTTTGCATGCTAGTAGTCTAGTTTGGACGCATTTGGTTTGCATAATAAAATTTATTCTCGTGGTGATCATTTGGCTCCATTGGTTCAGTTCATTATGGTTCATTGCAGTGTTTTGAGGGGATGCCTCCCTCCCAAAACTAGGTTTCTAGGACATCCTGGATGTCTTAGGGACGCCAAGACGAGGGGGAAACATCCCCCTGACGTTTCCATGGTGGCGGTAAAGAAGGGGGGAGCACAAAAATTTTAGAAGATGTTCCGAGGACTTCCAAAATGTGTTGGGGACGCCAGGGGACGGTTGAGGTATGCCCTGGAGACATCCAAACATCCCTAGCGGCATAACACATTTTTTTTACATTTACTTTTTGACATTTTTTAGTATCAAGTTATCATTGTTTTTTTAATTCATTGCATAATAGTATAATACATATAGTTATGGCTATTTATCTTGTTTATAAATTAAAATTATAATCACTACCTATAGTTACTGAGGTTTTTTTAATTCATTGCATATAGCTATGGCTGTTTTTTTAATTCATTACAGCCCCTACAATCATCACCATGAATTCTTCTGAGTATGGTTATGAATCAGAGAGGGTTGAGATAGGTGGAAATGTTGGTGATGACATAATTAGGAGAGGTGAAGAAGTGAGAGAAAATGTAGTGCCAACAACTGCTAGTTCAGCTAGTAGTGCTACCAATTGCTTCTTTCAAATGTTGTCCACATTTGCCATTTGACCATTCGATAAGAAGAAGCCATTGCAACAATTTGCTCAGGTACTTGAGAACCCTAAGTTTGGAGAGGGGAGTAAGTGCAACATATGTTCAGAGACTTAGCATGGCAACATCACCAGGACCAATGCACACTTGTTGCACCTTACAGGAAGGGGGGTTGGTCTTTGTAAGGTTCTTTCACTTAATCAAAAAGTAGAGATGGCGAGACTTTTTAATGGAAATACCATGAACGACGTTCCAAAAGTTCGTGGTACTAACACTAAGGCTAACACTCCTTTGAGCTCTCTTAGGACTGGTAGGAATACTTTGGCTAGTTCTAGTTTTGGAATAATAGAAGTGGAAAGCAGAGGGAAGAAAGGTCGTGGTGGCAGCCTCCAATCTAGTTGTAGACATGTTTGATTCAAAGGCAAGGGAAGAGACGGAGGATGCTATCGGGAAAATTTTCATGTTGTTGGGATCCCATTTCATGTCGCTTCCTCTCCTTATTATAAGGAGGATATGGCCAAGGTGGCAAAAGCAGGTACAAGTTATGTGCCTCTTGGAGACACCAAACTTAGAACAATAATCTTGGATAAAAACTATTCCAAGGTTAATTTGTTGATGGAGGAAATGAAGGAGCACATGGGTGTCACATGGATGCAGCATTATCATGGATGGGTGGACAGATATAGACACCATCCACTCATCAATATCATTGTCTCTTGCAAAGATGGACCTTACTTTTTGAGAGCAATTGATTGTTTTGGGAAGCAGAAAGATGCAGAGTTCCAATTTCACCATTTTGAAAGATGCCATTGAGGAGGTTGGACCTTCAAACGTTGTACAGGTTGTCACATAGATGCAGCTTATGTGTGTAGAGCAGCAGGCAAGCTAGTCGAGAGCATCATTACCAATCATATTTTTGGACCTCCATGTTGTGTGCATGCCATGAACAATGCACTGAAAGACATAGGGAAGATTCAGTGGGTCAAAAAGATAGTGGTTGATGCTAGAGATGTGCAGAAGTTCATATGCAATCACCACACATCATTGGCACTCTTTCAAAGCTTTTCGAGGAAGGAATTCCTCAAACCAGTTGACACCCGTTTTGCATCCTATTTTATTTTGTTGGATAGGATGTTTGAGTTGCAAGAGCCCCTGTAAGTTATGATTATGACATCAGATTGGACTAGGTGGCGTGAGTCCAAGACAGAGCAAGGGAAGAAGAGTGAAGTGGTGGTGAGGGAAACATTTTGGATTGATGTGAAATACATCACATCAATTATATCTCCAGTTTTTAGTGTCATAAAATATGGGGATTCTAACAGACAATCTTGGTGAGATATACGAGTCCATTGATAGCATGCTTGGGCAAATGAAGGCAGTTATTCGGGTGAGGGACCCCACCTTGGAGTTCTATATATCAGAACATATTCAGCCCATCATTGAGCGGAGATGGGAGAAGTTGAACACTCAACTTCACATGGCTGCATATGCACTGAATCCCAGATGGTATGTGGAGAGGCCAGACAGAGTCCCAGTAGATCCAAGGAGGTGAAGAAGGGCCTTATGAAGGCCTTTAAAAAAAATGTATAATCCAGAGGAGGCTTCACGAGATCAGAACTGGAGTGGCTTGACTTCACTAAACTTGATGGGTACAAAAAATCATCAAAGATAGACAGGGTAACATTGGCACATGACAAGTCCAGTGAGTTGGTGGCGACTGTATGGGCATGCAGGACTGCTATGAACACTTGCTATTCGCCTTCTTTCCCAGGTTTCTAGCTCCTCTGTCTCTGAGAGGAACTGGTCTACATATGGTTGGATCCACTCTGTTAAGAGGAATAGGCTTACCTCTACGAGAGCAGAGAAGCTTGTAGCTGTACATAGTGCTTTGCGTCTTATGGATCGCAAGACACCTGAGTACAAGGAGACCCCAACATTACGGTGGGATGTAGATCCTGAGGAGCCGAGGCAGGTTGAAGAGGACAATACTATGCAACGAGGATTGATTGGGCTCTCCTTTGAGGACGAGGATGATAGTACTCCAGTGACGAGGAGTTCATGGACAGTTCCTTCAGATGCTCTGATTCTGATTTTTAGGCTAATACTTGTCACTTGCCCTCTTCATTTTGGTAATATGTAATGACAATTGTTGGTGTATTTGACATGACATGAGATTAATGATATGAATATCAGTTATTGTCACATGACATAATAATCGTAATATGTAATGGTTTTAGTTTTATTTCATGTTGATATTAATTTTTAACTTGTTTCAAATTTTCAGCTTTACTATTTATTGAATTATGTATTATCAATCATTTGAATGTTTTGACATTGAATATGATATTATAGCTATATTTAAATGGTCAAATGGTCTTATTTGATGAATTATTGGAGTTCAAATGGTTTTATTTCATTAGAGGTTACTTTAAATCTCAAATGGTTTTATTTCAGCTTATTTATATAGTTTAGTCACTATATCTTTATATTTTAAATAAATTTATATTTTTTTTAATTAGCCGTCCCCTTGCCGTCCCCCAAATTTAGTCCCGAAATTTGTTGTCATCCCAAAAACCCCAATTTGCCATCCCAAAATCTTAGGTAACACTACGTTTCAGACGGAAGTCGTTGGCAGTTTTAAAGGCAAAAACCTTTATGGGCAAGGACAGTGAGCATTGCAAACTTTGGGTGAGCAAACTGGTACAAGTAGAAGGGACGCAATGGAATTAATAACATTAAAGTCAACTGTATGCGAGGAAGAAGAATCTCCCTAAGACTTGTGACTATTGCCAATAACGTATGGAGGAAATGCATCTTCAAATAGTGTGGGGATAGAGGGTTGGCACTATGGGAAAACAAATGGGGAAGATGAGTACTTTCCACAAGAATGACATCCTAGGTTTTTCAGGGTTACAGCAGTTCCTATATTGTTGATATTCTAGTCACACGCAAAACCCATAAACATGCAGTAAAGTGTTCCAAGATTTACGCCTAATGATGATTGCCGCCGGATAGGAGAGATAACGATGCGATTATGAGTTGTAAAAGATTCAAAAAGTCACCTCAAGTTAAAAATTAGAGTGGCATTTAAGCATCTTTTAAGAAGAAATAGAGAAGGTGATTAAGTCACCATGATAGTCATGGGCCACATAAAAGCATATTAAAAGGCCTTCACCCAATTCAGTTGTCACTCATATGCAAATTAGAAGGATGGGACGTGTGAGAGCCATGTCTAGGGTTGCCATTACAAGATTATTGAATAAGAAGAGAATTGCAAAGCACTAAGAGATCTAGAAAAGGAGATGAGTTACAAGGTAGCAGTGTTCTTTTCAAAGAACGTCTAAGATTCAGGATATCCATCAGCATTAGGTAGATGTTCAGGTAAAACAACCTTTACGAGGATTTTGAATTCCTAGTGATGCCAATTGGATTTCAAACCGATGCCCCAACTACATTTCAGTCATGTATGAATCATGTTTTTAGGGAGCATTTGAGAAAGTGATTATCTAGTTGGTATTCTTTGCATAAATAAGGATTGGGGTCGTAGTAGTCAAATGTGGAGTCAAGATAGATTTGAGGCACTTGGACATAGGGGTACTCCAGGATTTTCGAACAGCAATTGCCCTTCTTCAGGCAAAGTTATCCTTTTGGGATGTTCCCTCCTTTGAGAATGGCAAGGAAATTGATTGGTATTAGTCAGATGTGGGAAGATGCTAAAGAAATCACAGTTGTGGACAACAATTGGGTGGCATAGCTATGTGACGGGCAGAGATCCTCCTTAGCACCACAAAACTCAGGCGTAATCAGAATTCTTGGGTCCAAGTAGCTAAATTACAAAAGAGACAAGTCTAATGAATTTCGGTTGAGAAGTTGGAGAACCCTACCCTCATATCAACATGTCTTATCAAAGCATAAAGCTTTGTGCAACTAGGTCACCAACAATCCAACCAAGCTTACTTGTACACTGTTCACATGATTGCCACAAAAGGTAAGTGAGTTCAGTGCCAAATCTTATTGTTCCAGATTTTGAGGGTCAATTCCTTTTTTTGTTGAGAGTGATCGCATCCAGATGGGTCGCAATTCTCATTCTAATCATGATGCAGTAAAAAATGTCCCATTACAAATTTGCAAACAAAGTGTGGGAAATCTCACCAAGATATTGAGAAAAGGTACTCTATAGCAGTTCCAAAGTGATCTTGGCTAGTCACATGCATTGGTGTAAGGTCAACAAGGATTTAGTTTGTACACGAACCTTGTGTGAGACAGATCATAAATAGTTTGAATGGCAAATATCCTGTCAGAGATGTCCGAAGCTGATAAGATAGACGACAATATGCGGAGTTCGGGGTGATGCAACATTCACTTTAATTTTGCCCAAAATTGAATTTATGAAAGGTAGCAACAACATAGTAGTCGGGCATTGTCAATGAAACTCCATTTGGGGTTTCAATAACAGAAATTACAAGCACGCATTAGACCAGGAGACCAATTGAATGTGCAAATGGTACCAAGGAAGATGGCAAGATACTCTACGAGAAACAATTGGGTCATAAGGACCGTCTCCAAATAACCAGGGAGGTTAAAGAGATAGATGAATTTAGCAAGCTATGATTCTGAGGATTCTACAAAGTCATCCATGTTATTTCGGTTACCACAAGACAGGGTAGAGAAAAATACTTTTTATACAAGACTCAAAGGGGAATGGTACTCCAACACATGCAAAACTGATGTTAGGTGACAACAAAGAAAAGGTACAACATGAACATCCAAAAGTCTTTTGCAGTCTCTACAAATTCCAAATCAATTGGTGGGGGGAAGTGTAATGTATACATTTTCACAAGTCTAGTCCCACAATGCAAGACCTAAGAGTGTCCATTTATGTTGTGGTCGACAGATTGACTAAGTATGCACATTTTTATCCTCTTCCCACTAAGTTTGATGGACCACTCAGATGGTTGGAATTGTTTTAAAAATAGCCATTTTCAAGTGATTTCGACTGGGCTTCCAAAGAACATTGTAAGTGACTTTAGGGACAGCAGAGTTTTTAGGTCTTTTTGGCAAAAACTCTTTCATCTTCAAGCAGAGAGTCGACTCCTAGTACAAGCTACTATCCCCAAACGGATGGGCAAACCAAGTTGGATCTGTCAACCTCATCAATGGATAGAAGGGTACTTAAGGAAGTTTGAATGGAGATGATGATGACCCATCTTGCATCTGTGTTCTGACATGGTTTTACCGCCCTCCAGTTGAATCATTTGTAGTAGACTTCTACTTCTTGCCATTGACAGAAAGAAAGACCCTGACACTTGATCAGGTCATTATTATTTGTTGTAGAAGGAAAACAGGAAGACCAGACAAATAAGATCTACACTTGGGGACAGAGACCCTCATTTGTGCATTGGTGGCTGCATATAGAGGTCTACAAGTGAGCTTTAAGTGAGGATTTCATACGTACCTCTTAAGGACTTCTAACTCTAGACAACTTGCTTAGGTGAAATGTTATCACTGTCATTTAGGGCCAGGCATATCAAAAAGGATTGCAAGTAGTGATAATATTGCTCTTTCCCACATTTTAAAAAGCCACGGGATCAAGCAATTTGGTGCCAGCAATTAGAGAGGTTTATGAACTAGGATTAGCCCTTGTTTGAAGAGTTATGCTACTCATGGCATCATGCCCAAAATTAATAGTCCTAACAGTTGGATAGTAATCTCTTGATTCCAGTGCATCTAGACATTTCATGATGTCATAAGGACTTGTATGTCAAATGTTGTAGTGCTTGAACACAATTATTTAAAAGCATTTGCAATTATCATTCGTGTGAAGTTGTATGATCAATTGTAGAAGTGCCGATAGGAGATATCCACATAGTATTGAAACGAATGATTGCAAAATTCATAGTAAGGAATGTTAGAGTATGTTTCCAGTCAAATGAATAAAAACCTCATGTTTGTTAGTCAATAACCTGTATTTTCAGATTCCAATATCATTTAGTGACTTTCCCTAGGAACCTTTAGTATCAATTGTAGCCCTAGAAAGGTAAAAGTCAAGAGATAAGGCTGAAAGTAGCTCAACTAGGCATTGGGTAAGGTAGTTTGTATACCCAACTTGTTGAACCCTACCACAGCCCAACCTTGCCCATGGTGGATATCAATTGTGAAGGGAGGGAGAATACCCCCCGAGCATACACCATGATGCCCTTTAGGGCACAAAATCAATGAATTCGTGGTCCCGCCCATATCATCACAAAAACCCTTATACCAAACATGTAAGCAAACAGACCTCGTTTTATTCAAAAAGCCCACTACCAATAACCACCAAGTACAGCAGTCTAACTTCTTGCCTTTTATTTATGGAAAACCAGCAAGCAGAGATGGACCCACAAGCCATGCAAAGCCCGAGTGACGGAAGCTCCACATGGTACATGAATATGAAAGAAAATAATTGATTACAGTGTAATGTCCCTTTTTGGGACTGAAATTGAAAAAGTAGGAAACCACACAAACCCCAATAGATTAAATTCAAATTTTTAGATCAGCAAATTGATTTTTCTAACAGCTGGAAATCAGAAGTCTGATTTTTATAATAGGAGTCCGGAAATAGAGGAAAATCACTCAAATATCATCAAATAACTCAACCAAAATATAGATAGATATTTTAGGGAGAATATAAGACACTTTTTATCATCAAATCAGATCACACACTCAATTGGAAATTTAATTCTGAACAGCAGAAGTATAGCCCATGAAAATAATGAAAAAAGAGGTTTCCAAACCCTTATAACCATAAAGAAATATAGATTCCAGCCTTAGAAATTATGTTGAATAAGAATATCCCATAAAATATGAAGTATGTGCCCTAGAAGGCACCCAACTAACACCAAACCCTAGTCACTCCCTTTAGGGAGAGCTCCAAAATGCATGCAAAGCCTTGATAGATATTCTCCTTGATACCCTAGGTCCAAACCAGCAAGATAGTTTTAAAGAATGTCTTCAAATCACCCCAACTGGAGGGTTTCCATCCTCCACCAAGCCACAAGGAAGGTTTTCGTCTTCCTTGGAATGCCATACAAGAGGGTTTTCATCCTCAAGTGGATAATTAATGAACACTTTGCTCAAAAAACCAAGTATATGTAAAATGGGCCAAAGACCGGATGCAAATGAAGGTATAAATCTTCTTTTATAGCACTTGTTTGGTGCCAAAGGCCAATTAGAAGTGGACCGACCTCCTTGGGCTTCTTTTATATCTTTTAATTTGCCTTTATGACTCTCCAATCACAGCTCGACCTACCTTATAAAGGGAAACATTAATTCTAATAAATAAAATTGAAAATAAAAGTGCAATTTCTTCCCTTGCTCAATCATGCTTCATTGCCACGGAAAGGGGATGGCAAGAAGTCCACTTTTAGGCTCTTAATTCGAAAAAGGGGACATTACAGTCCTCCCTTCCTGCAATTGCTTGTCCCCAAGCAATTGCAAATTCAACGGATTTGTTGTCTTGATTTCTTCTTTCTTTCCATCATGTAGTTCTGCATCTCCAAATGAAGTAGGAGGTGGCTTCCATGATAAGACATCCGCTACCACAATGTCTTTTCCCTTGACATATTCAATATCACGATCAAATGCTTGGAGTCTACTCACCCATTTTTGTTATATGTCACTTAATTCCTTTTGATGGAGAAAGAATCTCAAGTTATTGTGGTTGGTTTTGACCATAAAGCTTCAACAAATCAAGTATTGTCGGAAGTTAGTCACTGCATGCATGATGGCTAACATTTCCTTGTCATTGATGGAGAACTTTTTCTCGTGATCCTTCAATTTCCAACTCTCATAAGCAATGGAGTGCTTGTCTTGCACCAAAATAGCCCCTATACCCTCACCGGAAGCAACACATTCAAGTACAAAGGGCATAGAAAAATCTGGAACAGCAAGAACTGAACAAGAACACGTCACCTTTTTTAGTTCTTCAAAAGCTACTTGGGCTGTTTTGACCAGCTAAAAGCTCCTTTCTTCATTAGAGAAGTCAATGGGGCTACAAATTGGGAAAATCCCTTCACAAATCGTCAGTAGTAAGAACATAAACCCAAAAATCCTCTCAATTGTCTAATGTTGATTGGAGTTGGCCAATCCATGATGGTTTGGATCTTGTGTTGATCCACATGAACCCCACGAACATTGATAACATGCCCCAAGTACAAAATTTCAACCATTCCAAACTCACAGTTTGATTTCTTTGCTTAAAGTGACTGTTCTAAAATTTCCAGCACCTTATCCAAGTGTTGGAGGTGCTCTTCCCATGTTTTGCTATAAACCAAAATGTCATCAAAGAAAACCAACACAAATTTCCTCAAATACTTACCGAAAATGTGATTCATACATGATTGGAAGGTGGTCGGGAAATTGGTTAACCCAAATGGCATGACAAGGAACTCGAAATGCCTAAAGTGACATCTAAAAGCGGTCTTGTGTACATCTTCATCCCTTAGTCTTATTTGGTGGTACCCGGATCTTAAATCAATTTTGGAGAAGTTGACTGCTCCATGTAGCTCATCCATTAGCTCATCAATCCTTGGTATTGGGTACTTGTTCTTCATTGTTCTTTTGCTTAGTATTCGGTAGTCCACACACATCCTTAGAGTGTCATCCTTCTTCTTCACAAGCACTATGGAAGAAGCAAAGGGGCTAGAACATGGCCTAATAAACCCCATTTCCAACAATTCTTTGATGGTTTTTTCAATTTCTTCCTTGTAGATCCTTAGGTGACGGTCAGGAGTAATTATTACCGGTTTGGTAACCGGTTCTAACTCAATAGCATGTTGGAATCCCCTATCCGGTGGCAGCCCATGGGATAATTCATAGAAAACTTTGGCATGCTTATTGAGTATACGTTGAATATCATCATGAAAATATTGTTGAATGGAAATAGAAGAATTAGACCTTACCAAGCAATGAGCAGCCCAAACAACCTGCCCTCTTTTGAAAATCCTTTCATGCTCTTCACGGTCACAACTTGAGAAGTTCCACCTTTCATACCATGCAATACAACCTCCTTGCCTTCTACCTTAAATTTCAGCTCCATATTTTGGTAGTTTTGAGAGAATTCACCCAACGACTGCAACCATTGAACTCCCAACACTAAATATGTTTCACCAATGCTAATGACATAAAAATCATCTCTTACCTTATGTCCTTCCCAAAGTGAGTGTGAGTTGAGGTATTCTTCTTGTGCATGGAAGTATGAAGCCATCTGCCACTGTGACATTGAAACCCTTGAAATTTTCAGCCTTTCAACTTTAATCTTTTAACCAAGCTTTCATCAACAAAATTATGTGTGGCTCCACTATCAATCAAAATCATGACCCCATGCCCATGTAGGTCACCCTTCACCGGAATGGGTGATATCTAGGTGCTCCGAACATCGTAGCAAGAGTGCCATCTAATTTTTCCGGATCCTCTTCCAAAACACTATCATGCTTGGCTTCATCAACATTGTTTTCATCATCCTCACAATCTGAAAATACTTCAATATAATACTTTACCTTTACCCAAACAATGGTGGCTGGGAGTCCATGGATCCTTGCAAGAGAAGCACAAATTCTTCTTTCGTAAATCGTTTCTAGACTCTCCTTCATTGCTGGTTTTGGGCAGCTCCTTGTGAGTAGTAGGCATCCTTTGGAAGGGCTTCCTTGGCTGGTCCAAGGGAGGGTTCTAGGTTGTGCCATGGGTCCTTTGGGTTATCCCTCCACTTGAAGAAACCTTGGAATGTCCATTGTTGATTGTTGTTTTTGGGGAAGCTCCTTCGAGGTCCAAAGCCTTTTTGATTGCCTCTTGAAGAGACAAGGGATCAAAGGCTCTAACCAAACCCCTGAGTGGTTCGGTCAAACCCTCAATGAAGAGAACTACAAGTCTCCTCTGTGACATCTGTAATCATCACTAGAAAGCCTTTGAAATTCCACCACATATTCATCTACCGTGCCATGTTGCCTCAATTGAGCAAGTTCACAAAAGTGAACTTCCGGATCAACTTTGCCAAAACTATCAATGAGCCTTCACAAAACTCATCATAGGAATGGATCTCATTGTGCCCTTGTGTCACTAACCCATGAAACCACCACTCATGAGCAATCCCCTCAAGGTGAAGGGTTGCAAATTTGATGGCATCATCCTCCATCATAGGCTTCAAGGACAAATATGTATCTAGCTTCTGGATCCAAGCCCTAGCGGTTCCCTTGGTCGATCCATCAAAGGTGGAGAAATTCATCTTCCCCAACACATTTTGTACCTCTTTCTGCAGCATATGTTGTCTTAGCTCTAGCCTAGACCTCCCTTTGCTCACGCTAATGAACTCAGCCAAGTGAAATGGCCTCACATATCTCCCTAGGAAGTGTCATATACTCTTCATAACTCATGGCAATGCTTTGCCCCATAGAGGGCCTTGCTCCCACCTCCGAGAATGACTTCTTCCCTTGGAAGAAAAATAGGCCTCGTGGCTTGATCCGTGAACTGATCCCAAGGGTGGCCATGCAGTATTAGCTCCGAATGAGCTACCATCTCCATTATGAACCCTAGGTTCATTAATCCTTTGAAGTGATAGGGCTAGGAAGTCCATGGTATCCACCAATCGCTCTTGCCTTATAATAAGCTTGTCTATCTTGGCTTCTTAAGGATCCTGGTGAGCCATATTATCCTCCTCTCTTGTCTGGTCCACTTTCTTTCTCTCCTCTGATAGTAGAGAAAACCCTTGTTGCCCTCTTCCATGAAAACCCTAGGATGGGAAGATCGGAGCTCTGATACCACTATAATGTCCCTTTTTGGGACTGAAACTGAAAAAGTAGGAAACCACACAAACCCCAATAGATTAAATTCAGATTTTTAGATCAGCAAATTGATTTTTCTAACAGCTGGAAATCAGCAGTCTGATTTTTATAACAGGAGTCCGGAAATAGAGGAAAATCACTCAAATATCATCAAATAACTCAACCAAAATATAGATAGATATTTTAGGGAGAATTTAAGACACTTTTTATCATCAAATCAGATCACACACTCAGCTGAAAATTTAATTTGAACAGCAGAAGTACAACCCATGAAAATAATGAAAAGAGAGGTTTCCAAACCCTGATAACCACAAAGAAAGATAGATTCCAGGCCTTAGAAATTATGCCGAATCAGAACATCCAATAAAATCTGAAGTATGTGTCCTAGAAGGCACCCAACTAACACCAAACCCTAGCCGCTCCCTTTAGGGAGAGCTCCAAAATGCATGCAAAGCCTTGATAGATGTTCTCCTTGATGCCCTAGGTCCAACCCAGCAAGATAGTCTTATGTCTTCAAATCACCCCAAATAGAGGGTTTTCATCCTCCACCAAGCCACAAGGAAGGTTTTTCGTCTTCGTTAGAATGCCACACAAGAGGGTTTTTGTCCTCAAGTGGATAGTTAATAAGTACTTTGCCCAAAAAACCAAGTATATGTAAAATGCGCCAAAGATCAGATGCAAATGAAGGCATAAATCTCCTTTTATAGCAGTTGTTTGGCGCCAAAGGCCAATTAAAAGTAAACCGAGCCTCCTTGGGCTTCTTTTAATCTTTTAATTTGCCTTTATGACTCTCCAATCACAGCCAACCTGCCTTATAAAGGGAAACACTAAAAAGAAACATTATAAAGGTGCAATTCCTTCCCTTGCTCAATCATGCCTCATTGCCACGGAAAGGGGATGGCAAGAAGTCCACTTTTAGGCTCTTAATTCAAAAAAGGGGGCATTACATTATAAAATTGGATAAAACACTTAAGGGGTTAATGGGAGAATTTGAGGACGTAGAAGATGAGGTGAGGTACCAAGTAGAAACGATGGTGGAATATCCATCTCAGGGAGGGCCAGTGCAAGCCCAAGAGGATGAGACTAAGCAAACTGTGGAAGAGGGGCCCAAATCCCCATACAATACTTTTAGAATCCAAGACTGTATCACGCGAGGAAGAGAGAGATGAAGAGCCAAGGAAAGTGAGGAAGAAAGCAATGACCAAAGTGAGTGCAAGGAAGATAACGTGCAAGAAGGAAGCAGTAAAAACAACAAAAGCAAAAAAAGAAAATATGAGGATATGCTGAAAAAAAGACATTGTAGATGAGGGCCTATTCCTTTACAAAGTCGTGTGTGAAAAAAAGCACCATTGACCTAACAAGGAGGCAAGTGTCTTTTGGAATTGACTTGCAACTTGATGAGCCCAAGTTTGAGATGCCAAAAAGCGCCTCCACATTAAGAAGAAATACGTGAAGGCAAGGGATCAAAAAATTGTCTTCCTTCACCCCAACAAATTGACAAAGGAATAGGCAAGGAATGCCTTAATCAGACTAGCAACCAAGGTCTCCCTCCAAAACATTACCAACAGTTACATAGCATAGGGCAAGGTACACATGCTAGCAAAAGTGGAAGAGAAGCACTCCCTTGCACAAAATAAGCTTATAATTGGAGGTGCGCGTCTAGCAAATGTGTAGAAGGACCGCAGATGCCAAACTTCGACAAGCATTCCCATTGGAAGGATTGGGGCCAATGGACCAATTTAAGAAGTTGGTGAACCTCCTACAACACAAGCCAAGCAACTAGCAGGATGGAGACGAAGATGAGAAAGACAAAGCTCACGCAGAGTTTAAAGAGCGCTTGCAGGCATGTGAGCAAGCGTTCTTTGAACTCCAAGGAAAAGCTACACTAGCCAACCAAATATTTCAAAGTTTTAGGCTTGTAGCCATGTGATTGATGGTAGATTCTTGGAGGAAGAAACCAAGACAAAGGTGCTTGAAAACTTGGTTTTTGAAACAAAGGATAGGGCAAAGAGAAACCAGATTCTCAAGGAGGCCAAAGCACTAGAAAATTCAATAAAGGCCAACGCAAAGAAATGGAACAACCCTTGATGGCATTTAGTGGAAGGCCCGTAGAGGAGGAAAACATGGTACAAAAGGCTAATGAAAAAAATTGCACCCAAGTTACAATTTGTGTGGAACAAGGCACGAGATGGCCCGAACATCGAGGAGTTGAAGAACCTACCTTCACAACTACAAAGAAAAACCTATTGGGGCATCCATATGTTCATTGGGGCAAATCAGGCAATCCACCACAAATCTTTATCATTTGTTCATTGATTTGCACGTGTCTACTATCTTTAAAGCACTATTACTTCATAATAACCAGTGTTACCCGGGGACGTGTCCCCTAGATTTTGGTGACATCCCAAATGTTTCGAGGACTTAGGGACTTAGAGGGGCCATCCCTTATATTTTTTAAATCTTTTAAAAAACTTCAGATGTTTTTACTTTTAAAAAGTAGTTATTTTTACAAAGAACAATAAATTATAATCTTGAAAGTACTTGAATAGAGTTTAAATCCCTAAATTTCATTGAATAAAGTTAAAATATTCAAATATTAATATTTTATATATTATTTTAATAAACGCCGCCTAGTCGTCCCCAAAATTTGGGAATTTTTTCCCGTCTCGGAAACCCCTTCTCTTTGTCTCCCTATCCCCTCATCTGCAAGACTTAGGTAACTATGGTAATAGCACACTCACACATGGTCTCGAATTATTAAATATTCGCACTATGGACCCTATTACATTCATATCCCATTCCTAGGACTATCACTCTTATTATTCATCCCTTATCCTATTAGTTAATTTTATTAGCTAAATTTAATATCAAAATAATTAAATAAATCCTACATTATCCATTTACATCTCACCCCTTATCCAATTAATTAATATTACTTCACTAATTAACATCTCAAGTTAACTAGAGCAAAATGAATCAATTAAAATATTAAATCAATTAAATACATGTGCAAGAGGACAAATTATATTAAATCAAATCATGCATTTGATTTAACTAAACATATCTCCCAAAAAGCATGACATTCCAAAAATAAATCAAATCAATGCAAAAGCTAAAAGTCACGTCCACTTTTTTGGGTGAATAAAACAAAAGTCAATGAATGAATATTTAATTCTAAATATACAAAAGCATGTGCCACCTTTGCCAACTCAAAAATAACTCATCCATGCAAGCTCAAACAAGAGTTCATCTCCTCAAATAGATTGGAAACTCAATTAAACAATTCAATCTTGCTTTAGTTAACTTCAGATCAGACAAGTTAATTATACAAATCCAATATTTGGAATTCTCATTCCTTCATCTATAAATAATCACTCATTCTTCTCCAATTATCATCTTTGGAAGCTTTGAGAATTTGCATTATCATTGTGTTGGATTATCATTCAATCTCACATGTGTTACATTGTCCAATTGATCACAAATCTACTATCAAATCAATCATTCAAATGCTTTTCTCGTAGCTAATCTACTTCCATTCGGAACACTTTGGAAGCATCCACAAAAAAATTTGATCAAGAGATTCAACAAGCTCGGTGCTTCATTCCAAGCTTTAATGACTCTCATCCGAGGTTGCAAGGAGATACGAAGGAAGGAACTGGTTCACTTTTTATTTGCTTTGTTTCTTTCGTTATGTAGTTTTTCTTTGTATACATTTCTGGCACACTTTTGGTGGGACAAACCCACATATTTTTCATTTCTTCATTGTTTTTCATGAAATTAACCTTGTTTTTGTGTTCTTCTACTATTTTAGAATCACTGACCAATTTTTAGGGCTTATCATGGAGTAATTTGAGAGAAGTTTAGAAAAAACCAATCAAATTGGCTGTATTTTTGCTTTTTTTTGTGCATCTACAGGTTACTTATGCTAGCGTAACACTACTTGCACTATTACACGTAATACACATGATTTTGTTACTGTATATAACCTACATGTGCTATGTCACACGCTATCATTCAACTTCACTTTCAACTGGTGTCTCAATATTCACACACTACCATTCAACTAAGTGCACTACCATCTTTATTCACACGCTACCTATCCTAAATTGTGTCACTATCGTCAAATGCTAGTGTATCACTGCATGTGCACTAGCATACTGTGGTAACTTATTTTTCATTTTTTCAATTTTCTAGCATCTAATAGTTATTTGTTTTTTATTTTCTCTGTGTTTCTGCTTCTAATATGTTGATTAATCAGTTATAACAGTGCTAACACTCTTATATTTTGTATATCTATTTATTTTTGTTTCGATCAAAGCCACGTATGCTCTTTTCTCACACTCTTGAGCAATCTTGAAAATCAGAAACAGTGTTGTGATCATTTGTTGTTATTTTCTTATAATATCGTGCTTACAGGGAAACTACTAATCAAGTTTTGTGCAGGACCGCTTCGTTTGGAAATATTATCTAAATCAAGCAAAAAACTACTAATACTTTGTATGCAGGTTTCCTTGGCCAAAGATAAAATCAAATTTTCTAAAATTTTTATAAACAAAATATTTGCATTGCAGGTTTGGATAAGGGTTTAAACCCATCCACTTAACTGTGGGAAGTACTTGGACATAGTCCTAAAACTCATTGTGAGGAGTACCATAGGAACCCCAAAGTAGTTGGCACATTGAGGGACCAACCAACGAAATGGGTAGCACCCCTTCCTACTTGACTAGTAATACCTGTGAGGAATACCAAAAGTTGTTCATGGTGAAAACCCCATTCTTAATTGATTGCAGGGGTATAGTTTGTATCAGAAAAATTTTTCTAATACATGTACTCGTTCAGACAAGTATTGGTGAGTTAATTTTCCAAATCCCTAGGAAGCTTAACAAATTGGGGCCAACTTTTCCCTTTATTTTAATTGTTTGTTCAAAACATTTCAAAAATCCATTTAAAAAAAAATTCTCCCTTTACTATTTTTGATTGTTTTTTCAAAACCCTATTTCTAAAAAAATTATTGTTTTAGATTTTTATTGTTATTCAAAAAGTTTTCCGTTCTAAAAAAATCCTATCTTTTCGTTATTGTTTGATTGTTAGTTTAAAACAATTTTGTTAAAACCAAGCTTTCAATTATCCAAAAAAAAATCTCTTTCATTATTGTTTATCAAAACAACCTTGAAAATCAATTTATCTTTCTTTTGTTATTGTTTTTAGATTGTTAGTTTGAAAATAAATTTTGTGTTCCTCTTTCATATTTTTTGTTCAAAACATCCTGAAAATTCAATTCAATCCTTTACTGTTTTGATTCTTTTTTCAAAAACAAGTTCGAAAATCAATTCTAAAAAAAATCCTCATTACCTTTAGAAATTTGAAATAATCCACATCTCATTCTAAAACATTGTCTAATATAAAAATAAATAAAAATCCTCTCTTGATCAATCAAAATCAAATTCATCCTATCAAAAACTCAATCCAAGTCTTAAATATTGAGTACTCATATTCAAGTCTTAATATTATCAAATCTCAATCAAAACCTTACCTTTTGGACATTCACTTTGTTCAAATTTAAGCCTATCAAATCCTATCAATCAAACCTTATCTTTTGAACATTCACTTTGTTCAAAGTTAAAATATCAAACTCTAATCAAACCTTACCTTTTGAACGTTCACTTTGTTTGAAGTTAAGTCTATCAAATCAATCAAACCTTATCTTTTGGACATTCACTTTGTTCAAATTTAAGCCTTATCCAGTCTATCAATCAAAACCTTATCTTTTAGACATTCACTTTGTTCAAATTTAAGCTTATCAAATCTATCAATCAAAGCTTTATCTTTTGGACATTCACTTTGTCCAAAGTTAAGCATATCAATCAATCCTACCTCCAAGTCTTATACTTTCAAATATTCACTTTATCTAAGTTTAAGCAAATCAACTCAAATCTGAATTCATATCAGAGTAATATTGTCTGAATCAGATTCATCAATATCACATCTTACTTTAAGTTTTTACCCTTTTTAGTACAAAATGGTGGAAACTCGAACCAAACACTATGACATCTTTGGAAAAAAATACAAAATTCCTTTTCACATAGATAATTCTAATGAAGAGGAAGAAGTTAAACAACCTGAGATTTCAGAAGAAGAACATGCACAAATTGATGAACTTTTAAGAAAAACAAACATCAATTTCTTCTTCATCTCCTAGAAATGGGAGCTAAACTACCTTCAGATTTCAATGATGAAAATTTGAAACATCTTATAGATAAACCTAATCTAGCAAAAACAAAGAAAAATCTAGTGCTTCCACAAATACATCAAATGAAGCCTTATTCACCAAAATTCAAGAGATGAAAAAGGAAATTTCCAATATGGCTTCTAAAGTTTCCCAAAAAATGAAGAAAAGGTTTAACCCAATAATGAAATAGAAACAATATGGAACTATTCCTCTACAAATTCTCCATTCGCATAAGAATGGAAAAACATGAAAGAAACAATAATGGGGATGCAAAAACAAACGAAATAATTCAATTTTGAAGAACTTTGCCCCTATCCATTTGACAAATAAATGTTGTGTATACCATTTCCCAAATATTTCAAACCCCTAAATTCAATAAGTATAAAGGAAAGCATGACCATGTGAGAACACGTTAAAGAATTCTTCATGGCATGCCAAGAGGTAGCCTATAACAACATTTATCTCTTGCATCTTTTCCCAAATAGTCTAGGAGGAAAAGCATTAGATTGGTTCTTACATCTCCCTGAAAAGGCTCAATCACAACCTTCATAGTTATCAAAGAATTTTTTAAACATTTCTCCTTCAATCTAGATTCATAAATCACAATGATGGACCTTTGTAACACTAAGCAAAGAGGTAATGAAACATTCACATCATTTCTTCAACGATGGAGAGGAATCACAAGCAGGTTTCCTTGTTTTATACCTGAAAAATAATTAGTGAGCATTTTCATTCCTAACATTAATCCATAACTATCATTCCAAATGCAAATGCATTGCTTAACAAACTTTGAGGAAGTCATTGAAAAAGGAGCACAAATCGAAAGGGCTCTCATTGCTAAGGGTCTCATCAAAACTCCTTTGAAAGATCAAACTAACAAGGACAATCAACAATCATCAAGATAAATCAAAATTCTTCAATCACAATCAAAAACTTGTGAATGATGGGGTCACATAGATACTTGATGTTTCAAAATGTGTAAAAAAATCAAATCAAAGGCAACCAATTCAAGCGGTCAACCAATCAAAATATCTAGCAAAGAAAGTACTCCTCGTGATGTTAGACGAAGAAAATTCACACCTCTTGGAGAAAGTCTTTCTAGTGTCCTTTTCCAATTATCAAGTGCTAATATGGTCACATATCTGATCATAAGACCCTTTGAAGAGGGACAACCAAAACCCATGTGGTACAAAGAATCATAATATTGCGAGTACCACCGCATCAATGGACACTCTACTGATCGTTGTGTAAGACTTTGTCATTACATTCAGGATTTAATCGATCGCGGAGATATTGAAATAGAAAACAAAACAAATACCAAAACACACCTCAAATGAGAGACTAAAGGTGTTTAAGGATCCATTTATGAAACATGATACGAATGATAAAGCTCAAGATAAGGGACAATCCTCCAACAATGTTGATTTCAGCTCCATTATTTCCTTCATTGATCAAACACCTCCTTTATAGCCACTGTAAAAATCAATACTCCTACTTATGTGGTGAAAAAATGTGACAGAAAAATGTTTGGGTACCTGTAACCAATCTACCCTCTACATCCACTTTGTACCTCCAACACCTAATCCTCAACTTACTGATTGATCCAAAATCTAATGCTAAGTCTCCATATCTCACTCATATGATATTGTCAAACAATTGGAGAAGACAAATGCCTAAATATCCCTCATGGACTTACTCAAATCATCACTTGCACTTCAAGACATCCTTACTCATGCACTTCAGGAGGCACAGTGTTCCTAAGGACATCAATAGCCAATAGTTTCAAGCATTAATTTCCAATCTCTCACCAACAAGTCCAATCCTTTCATTTGGTCCTCATGACCTTTTGAATCCAAACCTACAAAATAACAATTCATTGTATATCGAAGAATTCATCACCCACCATAAAATTAAACGGGTTCTTATTGATAATGGAGCCACTTTAAATATATGTTCCATGAAATTTTTAAGATGCTCATGTCATAATCAAGAAAGTCTCGGAACTAATATCATCACTATTCGTGGTTATGATAATAGTGAGAGACAATCTTCAGGCACTATCATGTTATCAATAAAGGTTGGGCCTCAAAATTTGGATAACTTCTTGTCATGTTGTTGATGTTGAAACTTCCTATAATATTCTATTGGGTCGTCCTTGGATTCACGCTATGCAAGTTGTGCCTTCCACTTTCCATCAGTGTATAAAGTTCCCTTATAAAGGTAGAGAGTTTACCCTACTAGCTGATACAAATCCCTTTGAATATTGAAAGATCCTAGAAGGGAGATATAAGATCACGAATTATTGTCCTTCTATGGATAGGTCCACATCTCCTTGTATCATACCTTTCACAGAATGAAAACCACATTGATCCAGAGATCCTTTCACAACTTTAATCCTTCTACATCCAATTCCCTACCCAAATTTAAAATCTTTGACAAAGGTATTGACGAATATGAATTCCAGAATACCTTTCATATTGGTAAATTACCTTTATCACCATGCAAAGCTATGGTATTCCTAATGCTCCCCATCTCATTGAAACTCCCATTTACAATCTTGGTACAACTCGTTAGAAACAATTTGGATATCTAGAGGATGAATACATTCAGGGTTCTACGGGCTCTTGGTTATACGAAGATCGACTAGCTACATTATACCCATCTCTTGATTATAGTAAAGCACATAAAAAATGATAAATATGTAATGTAAAGGAAGAGGACTGGGGAAAAATGAACAAGGTTGTCTTGATATGGTTGAATACACAGAAAATTTTTATCGCCATGCCCTAGGTTTCGAAATATTTGAAAAAATGACGCTAATATTTGATGTAATGACTAGTGGTGAGGATACTGACTCAGAACATCGAGATAGGTTCCACATGTATCCTCTTTGAATACTTAACCAAAACTATCCTATTCGAATACCTTTCCATCCATGCCATTGACCTTGACATCATACACCCTTTCCTTATCAATCAGGATCAACAAAATCACATATCAATGGATCTCTTCAAAACGATGAAGCCATCGAAGAGTTCCTCAAGCCTTGAGACCCTATTCTCCTTGCTGATCCCAAGAAGGGTTTCAATATTGACGTAAATGCAGATGCTTATTTCGGTGAAGAACTCGAATACCCCAGTCAACAAAAGCAAGAAAAACAAAAAAATCAAAAATCAAAAAGCGAAAAAAGAGAAAAAAGATCTGGTATATCAAACCCCTCATCACACCACTATTTGAAAATCAAAAGTGAAGAAACAAAAACTTCATATTCACGTGAACTCTCCACATTGGGGAAGGCCGCTTGTATAAGCAATTTTAATTGTTTCATACAATGGCAGATATCTCTATCATCTCTTCGCCTATAAGACGCAAGTTAATCTTGTTCCTGTGCAGTATTGTATATGTAATCCATGTTCTGGATTCTTCCATTCCAGATGTTTTTATGTACAATCTTGTCTAGAAGCTTACTAATGGCAAATCCTCCTTTCGAAGAAGCTCTCTCCGTAACGTGAAAGCACTAGACTTCTTTACCCGGATCTCTTGTCCGCCCTGTCAGTCTAAGGTGATGGGGCCTTGCGTCCTACTAGTCACGTGGGGCTGAGATTTGGGGGCAAATTGTCTTTCTAAAACACGCACAATACACAAACATGGCAAAATCAATCAAAAAAAATTGTTACAACTTTCGTCCTTCACAATCTTTGGTGTTGAGCCCACGATTCTTACTGGTAGCGTGAGATTGGGAAAAAAGAAAGGTACCCTTACTCGCCTACGTCTTTTCTTCAATATTGAACCCTTACCTCTTACCAAGTCACCACATTCACCGAACTAAAGCCATGAAAATCGGATATCAAAGAATTCCAGAGCGGGGCAAAAAAATTGTTCAAATTCATGAATAAAATCGTACAGTATGTTTGCATTGGTTTAGTGCCATTCTTTGCTTTCCATTTTAAGAAAACCCTAAAGTTTGCCATTTGCATAAAAAACCATAAACACTTAGACTGCAAAAACATAATGGTATTTATACACGGCAATATTCAAAGCGACCATTGTTACTTCAATTTGCAAGCTCATAACTCGTTACTCTAGCAAGCATGTAAAAGTCGTCAGGAAGAGTTGAAGCGTCGTCCCTGTGAGGAATTCAAAATTCGCTCGACCTCCTATTTATAATTTATATTTTACAATTTAGGTTTTTACTTTTAGTTATATGTTTATCGCAGCTTTATATATATACATTTTTATACTTTGTCTTTAGGTTATTATATGGTTATATAATATATGTATGAGTTATACTATATAAAATATTAACAATATATATTTTTAATAAAGTATATTTTTTTAAAATTTATTACATATAAATTTTTGAAAATTTATGTTTTGAATTATATATTTTAATATTAATTAATTTATAATGTTTTAAATTAGTTTTTTATTATATATTTATCACATTTTTATATAATTTTTATAATTTTAGCCTTTGATGTTTGATATAGTTATATATTATATTTACGAGTTATGTTTTAATATTAAGTTTTTGATAAAGAATATTTATTTTTTTAAATTTATTATATATAGATTTTTAAAAATATTTATTTTCAATTATATATTTTAATATTATTTAATTTATTGTGCGTGTCTGTGTATATCATAGTTACCAGGAGACGGAGACGGAGACGGGTACGTGGGTACGTGTACGTGGGTACTGGTACGACATTTTTTAGAAAAGTGGGAGAGGGGTACGGGGAGACGGCAATGTATATGAAATTACTAGAAAAATGATATTGTACATTATTAATTTATTTAGATTTAGAATGCATTGAAATTTAAAAATAACTATACTTTTTGAAGTAAGGAAATCAAATGTTGACAAAAGATGAGTAATTCTATTGATATTTGATATCTCACATATTGTGGGAAGAGTACATTGTAACAGAAATATGCAAACAATCCCTGTGTGTGTGTGCATGTGTGTGGGGAGACGGGAGGAAACGTTAACAAAGGTTCCCGCATACAGGAGACGTACCCGGTATGTGTACCCATACCCGGTACGCGTCCCAATAGGTGGGGGACGCGCCTCCTTGCAACTATGGTGTATATATTTCCTTTCGTTGAATTTAATGACAAATTTTATGTTCGATTTTTTTAGCAACGTTTTTTTAAAGAATTTTATCCTTCGCGAATTCGAATGCAATGAGTTAGCCTCTTACTGGCGGTATGGGGCAAAATGTAGAAGGTCATTTCAAAAAAAAAAATCAACTACGAAAAGCCTTCAAAAAATTGAATCAAAAGTGCTTAATCATTCAAAATCCAAAGAATCAATTTAGTTGTTAATGTTAAGACAGAAAACCATTCCTTACACCAAATCTTGCCAACAATAGGCCACCTATGGATCTAAGTCTAGTCAAAACCTATAAAGTGAAATCATCTTGGAATCAGTCAGATAATCTTAATTGGAGATGCATCATATTTTCCCAAATAGACCATTATTAACCTCGTGTCTTTGCATCCATCATCTTGATTTGCATATCACTATCTCAGTTGTCTTATGTCCTTCTTGGCTCTCGGTATTAAACCCTCGCATCTTACTAGTTGCGTGGAGTCAAGGGCGGGGTCAGACATCCTATAGCTATATCATCTACATTTTGTCAATGGAATGAAATGTTTATAATTGTTTGAACATAGGTTCAGACAATGCACCCTTTACCGAGTAAAAAATCTAAAAAAAATCATATATTACAAAATCCTTAAAAAACAATCAAAACATTCAAAATCCAAACACATTCAAAACATCCAAAATTTTAAAAACATCTAGAATATTCAAAATCAAAAACATTCAAAACAATCCAAAAATCCAAAAACATTCAAAATCAACAAACATTAAAAACAATCAAAATCCAAAAACATTCAAAATATTTCCAAATCCAAAAACATTCAAAAAATCTCAGCAACTATCAAAACAACTCGACAATATAGAGCTTTCAACTCCTATCCTATTGATCGTTCCAACTATCCTACGATTGTCAAACAATTCGCTTACCCCTAGCATGTATACTTGCTTGTGGGCACGTCAAATCAAGCCCTTGCATGTATCCTTGCTTGGGGCAATCTCAGCTCTCATGTTCTTCCTTGCATGTATCCTTGCTTGGAGGCACTAACCTATTCAATCTCATATCAACCTTCAATAGGATCTAACAAGAGTGTCACTTGATCCCACTCTTCAGTCTGATCCAATCCCCTTACATGTATCCTTGCTTGGGGGCATTCAAATCTGCTCAATCTTCACTGTGGAACACATTAGGGGCATAGTTAAAATGTCTTTATTTAAAGTTGTGTTGCACTGTTTCTGTTATTGACCAATTATAAGTATTTGTGTTTACATCTTGGTTTATTCATAGCCTTGGTGCATACATTTACTATGTACATTAGGTTTGTTTTACTTTTTGTTTTTTGTTTTTCTTTCCTGACCAATTACAAGCATTTTTGTTTACATTTTGGTTTATTCATAGCCATGGTGTATCAACTATTGTGTATATTGGGTTTGTTTTACTTTGATTGCATTGTTTTGTGTGTGAGTGTTTACACACATATGGGTTGCTCATCGTGGTTTTTCAATAATCATGGTGCTAACTCTATTGTGCAATAGCAAAGCAAGTTGCTCCAAAATACAAAATCTAAATGGAAGCTCAAGCTATGAGCAATGTTAGTCATATCATCATTACATTCATTCATGCATCTCATTTAAAAAAAATCATATCATAAATCATTCATCACATAATTCTCTTCATTTGTCTATCAGCATCCACTCAACAGTATATCCTTTCTAATCCCTTTTGAATCATAAGTATTCTCCTTCTTCCTATCAAGCGGTTGTCCACCGCTTTCCCGCGTCACCCATCCACATGAGGGACCATTCCTTTAGCATAATCTAGACCCGCTCGGGCATCCAAATGCTTCACTGGGGCAAATCAGGTAATCCACCACATTTCTTTATCATTTGTTCACCGATTGGCACGTGTATACTATCTTTAAAGTGCTATTACTTCATAATAACACTTAATTAGACACCCTAAAATGTAATAAAATATCATGAGCATGTCTTTTTGTATGCTCGATTTGTAAACATCATCCTTGTTTAATCAGGGATAATGTGAAGGATTTGGGATTCTCTTCCCTCATCTATAAATAAACACTCATTCTTCTCCAATTATATTCTTTGGAAGCCTTGAGATTTGCATTAGCATTATGTTGAATTATCATTCAATTCTACACTTTGTTACACTATCCAATTGATCACGAATCAACAATCAAAATTATTCATTCAACTGCTTTGCTCGTAGCTAATCTACTTCTATTTGGAACATCCACAAACAAATTTGATCAAGAGATTTAACAAGCTCGGTGCTTCATTCCAAGCTACAGCGATCTCATCATCCGAGGTTGCAAAGAGATATGAAGGAAGAACCGGTTTACTTTTATTTGATTTGTTTCTTTCGTTATATAGTTTTTCTTTGTATACACTAGGTACAACAGAAGAAATTGAGGCTGCCATCTCAAGGCGACATGCATTTGAGGAAAAGGTTCGCAGAGATGGCCTTGAGTTTTTGGTTGAGCAGGGGGAAAACGAAGGCTTGTCCAAAGATGGACAAGCAAGTTAGTAACCCCAAGTTTGGCACCAGAAGCACACACATGCATGCAAAGAAGTAAATGCAAAAAGGGGTTGTTACATTATGTGGCACACACAGAATAAGGTCAACTACATTGTCAAATATTGTTGGCACTAATGATGTCAGTGTGATTTGCAGTGGATATCCCGAGAGCGCTGGCAGATGGCAACGTGTAGAGAGTCGAGTGTCTATAAAATCCCCATGCTTGTTATGCATGGAGGGAATAGAGAGTACTGTTACGTTGCGGAATATGCAGCAAATGTAATTTGTAAACTAAATCGTTGAGCTAATATGATCTGATCTTTAACAGGTCTTTCTGTTAAGTTTTAGGCTTTATCATTGAATTGCATGAGTACTTGATAGTCTAGAATAGATTCCCATGCTTAATGCTTCTATAGAATGAATGGATTATGTTTCTTATGCTGGTAGAAAGTTGTTATGTTGCATATCTGAATCAAACAAGTTTCATTAATGGCAATAGTAACCTAGATGCCCAAACTAGCACGCACCCGGTGAGCTCTCAGCGCCTCGGGAAATCACTTGGGAGAAGCTCCCAAGTGATATGCTGGTGTACAGAGAGAGGGGTCACAAGAGCTTGTGCTTGGGGTATAAGTCCCTTCGGATGAGTTAAGATTAAAAAACCCAAAATTGGCTCTCAGCCCCAAGCAACTTTTTATGTAAAATGTTTCTTACAAATTTTTAAGGCCTTTTTGTTCATCCAATTATGTCCAGCAGCAGTAGTCATATAGACTTAGATTCTTGCCTTGGCCATACACGAATGTGTGTACACAAGATCTTGAGACTAACCACCATATCCTTCAGGAAAACGGGACTTAAAAACTATGCAATCTTCAGGAAGTGGGAAATTTGAGGGCGGTAGTCGGTACTATAGCTTATTTAGAAGTTCTATGGGAACCTCTCTATTTTCTCTCTGTATTCCAGCTAGTGAGGGGAAACCTCTCAATATTCTTCCCATGTTCCAACTAAAGATGTATGGTTCTGTTTCTCCAGTAGGTTGTGAACTTAGGTGTTGGATAATGTGTGGTTCCCAGGATTATCCAAGTGATCAGATCATTTCTCCAATGATCTTAACCCGTGTGGTAATCAAGGTTTCACCAACATCGTAACAAACAATAGAAGCTCCATCCAGCAATGTAGCCCCAACACTATTCCAAGACAGCACCGCATTGTCTGACCCCATGATTGATGTCTGAGGACATAGATCCCCCTACCCTCAGTCAAAATCCCATAACCAGGCCTGTATCACCAAGTTCCTAACTCGGATGTTAGGAAAAGGTCAGCATCCTACTTCCTCTAAGAATAGATCCTCTAGCTCCTACTAGCTCAGGCCACTGTCCTGAAACATCACTAGACTCTTTACTAGAGACCATATACCAATTGCTGATTCTACACACCCTCATTCAGCTAGAGAGAATGACACAAGATCTTGATTGTATATCATGAGGAATGTTTTCTTGTAGCTATTGCTAAGTATTCTTGTTATTTCTTATCATTGTTGGATTTTTAAAAAAATCTTGGTAGAGACGGTTTTAGTTTCATTTCATTCTCTTCTTTTCTATTGTGAGTGGTGCTTTAGGAACCTCCTACTATCAATAATGAAGATACTATCTAGTCTTATTGACCTATTTTGATCCATGTGGACACTAAAATAATTTGATCTCATTTCATTTCTTATTTTGAAAAACATTCCAACACTTGATGACAATTTGTCAACTTGATAACATTTCCTAAAGCAATAAGAAGATTGATAACTGCTACTTAATGCAGGCAAGCTACCGAGCAATGTCCCCCTAAAATGATCAGTAAAGGTAGGCCAAATAAACAATACAAGAGGGGCTCCATGAAAATAATCCAAGCAAAATGTTTTTGTTAGTGATGAGAACAAACAACTAAATAATCATCAAAGTAAAGGTCAAGCGTGTTATGGCAATCCAGTTTTTTGAGTAAACATTGCAAATGCATGGTCATATATCACAATCTTAGCTTGCTTCAATTAGTGAGGCGTTTAAAACCCATCTACCAAACCTTTTCAGACACGAGCCAAGGAAAACAAGAACTTTAGATTACTTTTTAACAGGAACCAATAAAGCCAGTTACCTGAAATAATTCAATCCTCCTTTTGTTTCTATATGCTCCATAGAAATGCCCCCATCCCAGCGAGGCCAATGATCTGAAGGAGCAACAAGAATTGTTTTTCTGACATGGTAGCTATTTGCTCCTCGTCTTGGTCCTTGCTTCCTTCTTGAATTTCCGCTATTATTGGTATTCTCAAATGCATTTACCACTTTGGAACCAAAAATTCGTCTTAACTCATCTTCTGCTCTTAGGAACTTTGGATCAACTGCTAAGATTTGAGTGGAACACTTTTGTAAATTGCGTCTGCCTCCGCTGTTTGCAGAAGTTGCTGGTATTTCTGAATGGGCGACTAAAGACTCAGTAGATCCAGATGCTGCAACAGCTAACCTCTCCAATTGTAGGTCGACAGATGTATCCTTTGTGATAGCCTCAACACGAACAACCTTCTCTTCATTTTTCTTCTTTTTCTTTTTCTTGTTCTTGGTTTTAACAGATGAAACAGGCATATGTGACTTTTCTTCATGAACAGAATTTCCCTGACTATCATCCTTATTGCTATCAAGGTCGCTTGATTCATGAGCATCCTCCTACAGGGATAGAGAGCAGATATGCAAAGGATAAGATGTAAGAATGAGTTAAAAAAATATAAGGGCCAAAGTATCAATAACAGCATCTCCTTGATCAATTTTCACATGCTTGCCAGACAAAGGATTTTCAAGAGAGAAAACAAGCACAAATGGATATCTAAATAAATCAAATGTTCACAACTTCCATCGGGTGTTTTTCAACTGTATAAACTAATTAAAATTGTAACAAATTTAAGATTTTCTATCTGACATTTAACTCTTCGTGGCTAGCATTATATCATCTGTTTGTCATTTGTTTATTATTTTATTATTTTGAAAACATCTTCATAAGGAAAAGCAAACATAATACAGATCCCACAAATGGAGAACGCGTTAACCAGGACACTCCAAGCCTAGGTTTGATCTCATTTATCCACCATCAGCAATTGACTTAAATTCAACCAGCTACAATTTTCTAATATTTTCTTGAGGATAAATTTCAGCTAAGGAGCACCAGCACTGTTTTATTAAAACCAAATGATTGAAAAATAATTCTTGCACCCTATCTTCATTTGTTTGAACTTTGAAGAGATGTCTCAAGCCATGTGCCTCCAATACATTCTCGTCATCCTATCATGCAAAAGGAGCTAAAAACATATACTTTGCAGAGAGAACTAAGAATACGTTTGAAGCCCTTCAATCAAAATAGGCACACAAAGAGTTGGGACTGTATTCCATTTTGGTGCTTAGTACTTAGCATTTCTTCTGTGCTTTCTACTCTATTTTCCTCATATTTTGGTAACTTCTCACACTCGGTATATTTTGCGCCTTTTTACTGGTTTTGGGAAGCTTGTAGATACATGTCCCTCTTCACCCTCTTAGTCAGGGATGTTGTTTCACAACTGCTGCTTTAGCTGCATATCATGCCAAGCAACTTGAACCGATCGGGTAGGGTGAATCCTCTTACTGGGTACATACAGATGAGACAATTGAGCAAAAGGCTTTTACAACTCATAGAGCTGAAGCAGTTCCTTGTGCAGTTACGTTTACCCTCCGTGTTACCATGATCACTTGACCTTTAGCACCTAATGCATTACCCCCTGCCCCTCCCCCAAGAATGTCTATGTAACCAAGTGTTGAACTCGGGCATCCTAATTTAGTAATAAGCATGAATTGCCATCTAAGCCTGAGCTTTACCAGCTAGAATCAAATCTCAGATATGGTCAGTTTTTATTTCGTGTTTATCCTTCATATAGCCCAGGAACATGGTTAACAGGAAATGGGGATGGGTATGGGGGATGGAGACCGGGACCGAAATGAGTATGCCAATTTTTTGAACATGGGTTTGGGGTAATGCCAAAATGAACCAAAAAGTAAACACAATAAACCAAAAAGCAAACACTACAATGAAAAGGCTAGCGATAGAGCTAGGGTTAGAGCAGATAACAGGCAGCATCTGGTCCGCGATGGAGATCCTGGGAAGTTGGCAATCGGTGACCAATCTTCAAGGGGAGATTGCCAGGAAAACTTGTATCAGTCACTGGAGCAGTGAACAATCAGCGAACGAGCAGCAAACAGCCGGAGTTTGTACTGGTGGTGAAAAAGAGATCAAGGAGCATGGTCATCGTGTTAGGAATAACTTGTTAGTGTTCACATGTTGTAGTGTGTGTGGTGTGATGAGTTGTAATAACAACTCATATTTCTGTTACGTGTTGTAATAGTTCGTGTAATAATAAGGTGTGAGAGAGAATCTGTAAAATACATTCTATAGTTAGAATGTAACTGCTCATGCTACTATTATGAGTGGTTGAATTGATAAGTGTTGACTCCTATTTTGTAAGAGATCATTACACTATCTACATAACCTCTCTCTCTTTGTGTAAATAGATCAATATCTCAAGTTTACTGTGAGTACAATCTGAATAATTGTGTCTTTTGCTTATGGAAGCTCTACCAAATTCTTCACATCCAATGCACAGAGTTCAGTCAGCAAATGATAGTGTTAGTGATAGAGCCGCACATGGTCAGCAAATGGAAAACAGAGCTGATTCAGTCACATCCATTGCAGATGAAGATTTTGAGCTAGATCTGGATGACTTTGAGGATCGAATGATCATCTGCAGGCTCAGAGGAAGAAGACCTAGTTTGGAGGTGGTAAGAAAAGCAGTTTTGGGTTGGACTGAAAAGGAGTTTCAAGTCACCTTCCTTCCTAAGAATTTCTTTCGCGTTACATTTTCTAGCTTGGATGATAGGAAAAAAGTTTTAGGTAACAAATCTGCCTGGTTTTTGGGTCGGAGTGACGCTTTTATAAAACCATGGTCAAAAAGTTTTAACCCTATCACAGAAAACACAAACATTATTCTAGTATGGGTTAATCTTAATGCCCTTCCAGAAGAATTTTTGGGAGAGCGCATTTTTGAAAAAATAGGGGATTCGATTGATGAATACCTATACATGGATGAGAAAATTGAGGAATGGATGAAAAAACAGAGGAAAATCTGAAAATCAGAACCAACATGAGTAAAGCTAGAATTGCGGTATTGAGGAATGTGACTACCCCAGGCCCCAAAAATGTTACTCTGCAATCAGGGGAAGACTTTTGGTCCCAGCCAAGTGATTATGAGAATATCAGCAATCAATGCTATGGTTGTCAGCAAAATGGTCGCTTGAAGACGAAATGCCCTAATGGTCGCATCAACAAAGAAAACTCCAACAAGGAGCAATCAGACATAGAAGACGTTCTTAGTGCTCCTGTAAAAATGCAAAAGAAGGATGAATCACTGTTAACCTTCCAATTGGGTCGGCATTCTGGGGATGGTTAGCCACGGAGTCATAAGAAGGTTGTAGCCAACCTAACTAAAGTAAGTCCACCACAAAGCCCTTGTTAGAATGTCGTTCTTGGCCTAAATTCTCCCTTACAATCTATTTCTACAGATTATGAGCAGCTTGGCATCAGCGAAAGTAATGCAAAAGGACTTTCAGAAATCACAGAAACTCCAAGATATTATCTTAGAAGTCTCAACTATAAAACTGTTTTCTCTAATTTGGCATCTCTTGATGAAGAATTTCATCCAAATTAGAAAAGCAAACTTGAGAAACATAAAGGGTAATTTTTCATTGCCTTCCAGTTTTTAATCTTGGGATTTGTGTCTTTGTTGTTTTTGGACAATTGTCTTTGGTACGGGCAGTTCTGTTGCCCAGTCTTTTCTTTGTCTTTTGCGAATTTCGTTCTCACGTCTTTTGATCTCTTTGTATTAAGGGTTGTGGTCCTTTCAAAACCCATTTTTTTGATGGGCGACCGGGAGGTTAAGTTGTGTGGTGGGCCTTTTGGTCCCTCCCCTTTGTTATGCTGACTTTTAGCAGCTGGTGATCAGTTGGTGTTCGTAGTCTAGCGTTTGGACCAATTTTTTGTTTTCTCTTATTGTCACATCTCCTGAATGAAAATACTAGGGAGACGGACCCTTTCAAAATCTTCCTCTTTTACTGAATAATCAAAAAATGCTATATTGAAGTATGTACTGATATTGAAACAATCCATACGAAAGGTTAGAAACGTCAAAAACAAACTAATTCAAGAGCTATCAAACAATATCAAAACAGGGACCCTTAACCTCCACAAGATTCTTGGAAAAATGGCTCTATTCCATTCCAAACGAATTATTGATCATACAATACCTTGAATGTGGCAGTCCTACTTCACCTATATTGTCAGCTATGGTTAAACAATCTCTAAGGCCTTTTTGCAGAAGCTGGTGACCATAGAGAATTTCTTCTTCATGTAAATTTTCATGCAAATATAAGTAAAATACATGCCTATTGATATTTCTCATTAGTTCTTTAACTCTCTCCAACCAGTTATTAGCAGAAGAAAAATCAATGTAATTTATATGCCATATTTCAAAAACTTTTACAGATACTCTTCCGCTTTTTAAGGGACAGCCCTAGAAGATGTATCAAGGCGCTAGGAGATATCAGCTGAAGTTCCCATATGTGTCTCCCAGACGGGATGTGTTTCCATGACAAGAGACTAGTACTATCACATCCCGTTTTCAATACCTAGACATGGATAAGCTTTTCAGTTGTAATAAATGACTCACACTTCATATGGATTAATTGCTTTGAATTATTGACTATCGCAGAACAATAATGATGCTTAATTGTCAATTAGCACGTCTGATTTGCTTATATGTGCAATCTGTTAGTGACTATGTTACCAGGAAACACCCCTGGCCCCCACGTTTCCTATTAGAAACGTTTCCGGTACAAAAACATGGACAAAACGTCCCTGAAACATCCGGGAAACGTCCCAGGTGTTTCCAGGATGTTTCTACCACTTTTTTTTAAAGCTTTATAATTTTTTTTTTAAAATTACTAAATTTATTATACCTAAACCTAATCTCAGCCTACCCAAACTTCCTAGAGACAGTTTCTAAAAGCTATATAATGACATCTTTGGTCCATTCTAAATCACACTCTTTTTCTCTTGCTAAATTCAGTTTTCATTAAACTAATATTTAGCATTGTGAAGAGCAAAGAGACATCAAGGAGCAGCTTGACAGGAAGAGTTTAAAAGGTGCTACTAAGAGCTAAGAGCATCAAGGAGGAGTTTAAAAGCAGATTTGGAATGAGGGATCAACTTCAAGGAGGAAAAATCAAGTTTTTTCAAGGTTTTTTTTTTTAAATATTAATGTGATCAATGATCACGAATGATGTGTGCATAATGCACACATCATTCATGATCATTGATCGTAATATCAATATGTAGTTTTAATTTAATAATTTATAAACTCTACATTAAAAGAATAATGTGACATTTCCTTTGCATTTTTTAAATAAAAAGCATATGTAGTTTTTTTTTAATTTAAAATATCATCCAAACTCTGTGTATGCTCTCACCTCGCGCCTATATAGTGAACATGGTGATCAAAAAGCAGAATAGGATGCATAGGGTTTCATTTTTTTGCTATTTTAAGAGTTTTTTTGTATTTTTTAAATTAAAAAATCCAAACTTTGTGTATGTTCTCACCTCACACCTATACGGTGAATTTGGTGATCAAAAGCAGAATAGAATGCATAGGGTTTAATTAATTTAATTCTTTTTGTTAGTTTTTAAAAGTCTATTTTTTTTTTTTTAAATTAAAAAATGTGAACATCTGTGTATGCTCTCACCTCGCGCCTATACGGTGAACTTGGTGATCAAAAGCAAAATATAGGATGCGGTAGCGTCATCAAAAACGGTGAGCAATTGGTGAGCGTCCGGTCAAGCATAGGAAACTATGTAGGGTGCAGTCCTAAGCATTGTGAAACAAAATAAAGTTAATGAACATCATGAAAGATTATCAATTTTGTCACAATAGGCTTGCATTTCTTTTCGAGTCTCGTTGAGACCACCACAAAGGGCATAAATGATCTCCATAGCTCAGTGTCATGACTTATCCAAAGCCCAGGGCACTAGGGCATGCAAGCCAAAGTGACCCGGGCGTTTCCACAATATGACATGATTTGCCTAATTAGCAACGAGTCTTTGGAAACTGTTCCTTTAGTGGAGTTCAATCTTGCTGGCAGTGAACTCCCTAAATTTTTGAAGAATTAGAATTGAACAATAATGCAATTCAAATCTCATTCCACTTGCACCTGAACTCCAACCACATTTAATAGGCTTTAGCAAACGGGATCTATGGATAGCTCTGATCTAAAAAATGTTCCGAGGTAGAAATTCATTCAGACATTTATGCAAAGCAAGAAGGCTAACGTGCTCCTAATACTAGATCTTAAACCCCCCATTGTTGTCTCCCATATTTCCAAAGGAAGCACCATCCATATTCAAACCTACCTGCATAGGAGCAAACAATCCTTACATTGTTTATCTCCAACCATTGTTTTATCATGAAACCGTGCTTGTCTAAGGTTTGAACCGGAACCGGCTGAAAACGAGCAGGTTCAACATATGTTAGACTCCAAGCTTGGATTTAAAGAAGACCGGAAGGGATTTTCTGGTTTGATACTTTCTAAGCCGGTTTTTAAGGTATTCTAAGTTTAGTACCAAATCGGTACCGGTCCTGTTCTCCTGATATCTTGCTTGTGGTCAATTCACTTATTTCGTTCCTTGGCATATACTTTCCTTTTTTATTCTTGAGTGACAGAATTCATAAGGCATAGAAGTAAGTTTTGTCCATACCTTCTTGCCAAACTTCCGGGAAGTTGTAGCAAGCAAATGAAGTCCTTTATATATACCAAACATATTCACAAGAGATTGCCATATAGGGAATAACCCACTTGTATAGGAAGAAGAGATGATGTCTAGTGTCCGCCTCATTCCGGGGTCATAGAGTAAAACTGAAAGGCCCATAAAAGCCTCTCTTCGTAAGTCAGATACCTCCACTGAGAACGCTGCCATGTATCCAAAAGCGTTTCGGTAACTTAGAAAAAAACTAAACCTTGTGTATGCTCATCACCTAGCAAGCTTCCTATATTTGTTTAAACATGGCTTGGAGGGGATGCAGCAATACCTCTGGTTAGGCTCTTAATAATCCAAAATCTTATTGTATATTCGCCTCTTGATGAATCCCCCCATCCTATTTGACTCAAGTGTCATTAGAAAAGGAGAGTCCAATATCTTTTTAGAATTTGCTTGATCAAAGCTTGTTCTGGCTATTGTAAAGAAATGGGCCATTCATAGGGTTATCCAATAATTTAATTCTTTTTGTTATTTTTTTGTAATGTTTAATTTTGTCCATCCTTTTTGATGCATTTAAATTCCAAAAAATTGAACATTAGATGTATGCTCTCAACCTACGGGTGACTACCCATATGGTACTGGTGATACAGAATACGCGGATGTGTAGGGTTTAAAAATTCAATTCTTGGTTTCTTTTTTCAAAACCCTTAAAAATAAAATTTATACAGTCTAAACACCGTGTATGCTCTTAACTCATGCCTATACGGTGAACATATGGTATAAAAAATTAGAATATATATACGTAGGGTGTATTATATATTTATTGTTATCTAAGTTTTTGTTTTTATTTTTCATTGTAGTCCATTTGAAATAGTGAGTCAAAACTTGAGATATTCAAAACATAAATAAACTATCCAGTTCAAATTTAGGGGGAGGGCATGAGGAAGAAAGTACGAAGTGATGTCAGTCTGGATCCCACAAAACATGATCACTTAAACCTCCTCTTTAGAGACATGTGCAAGTGGTGGAGTACCTTGTTGGCCTAAGACTTTACATTTCATTGGATCATGTTTCCATACATTGCATATAGGTATATCATCTCAAGTCCTGAATACATATCAAATCTATCCTACTGTGGGATTATGGGTGTTTTATTTTATTCATGGTTCCTCGGTTAGGGTTACACATATTTATGGACAGAAAATCCGTCAAAGAGCATAGCCAGGAAGTTATGGGGAATTACTGCAACACCTAGATTTTAAAGATGTTTTTTAATGAGGGATATGCCACGGAAAAAACTCCCAATGTAAAACTGTGGACATACATTTGTACCCTGGAATTGAACCTTCTAATACAATCCCACATGTAAGTTGAGATTCAATACTTGCCATATTTGTAGGAGACATATTAGTAGGATTCATGAAAGATGAACCAAGGACGTCATCTTGCCAACGTAGCTTAGATGGGGAAATTGATGGATTAAAGGAGGTTGTTGCATCCATGAATCCAGTCCAAAATTCTACAGTCAATTTGGAAGGCATGGGAACCTTAGTTTACTGATCCAAAATCACTTTGCAGCCTATCATACTTTCTCCCATTTTTAGACATTGTGCCAAGCCCACAATGATCCTTTTGATCGCCAAATCTGGAAATCTAATGACAGAGAGGTATCCTTGGCTGATGACAAGGGACTGCTTAAAAGTCCTTTGGTTATGAGAAAGGAATTAGAAATCATCGTTGGAGAAGTAATTAGCCGCCAATAAAGTTTGGACCAGCTAGTGGATTGAGCTTGTTTAGCAGCTTAAAAATTCTGGATTCAATCCACCTTCCTTTCTAATGTGCAACAATTGAGAATGTATACAATTTAGAAATGTTTTCACCATCTCCCTCTACTCTGATTTAATTCTTGTTATTGAAAAGAAATGATATTTTGGCATACTATGAAATGAGCGAACAGAGGGCTCTCACTTCTCGCAAGATATATGGTGCAACTTGGTGATCAAAAGCAGAATAGGATCGTAAAATTGATTCCTTTTCCCCAAGTTTATTTCCATGGGCCTTTTTTTTAAGTGGAAAAAATCCGAGCCCATTACTATGTATGGACTCATCCTTTGATTCAACCTCTAACACATGGTGAACTTCTTGAAACTCAATCAAGCAGAAGGATGCGTTGCTTTGTTGGCTCTTCAATTCGATAATAAGCTTGTATGTCGCTTTTCAAAGATTCATAGAAAACTATTTCCAAATGAGACTCAAAAGGAAATTGCCTGATACGAGTCAATTGCTTGATATATATTTAATAGGATATGTGGGAGTACTTTTTAAAAATTTATTGTATGCTAAATTTTTATTTTTATTTTTCATTGTAGGTTTACCCAAGGTTTGAGGAATTAAAACATAAATGGCATCCAATTCAGCTTCATGGGTATAAAATCCCATACCCGTTACAAGCCAAAGTGCAGGTGTGGATCCCACAAAACAAGATCTTAAAGCCCGTGTTTGAAGACTTGGCAAAAGTGGCTCTGGACCATACATACTTGGCGGTGGCTTTGCGAGTCATTGGGCAATATGCATTTCAAGTCCTCATATACCGGACTCAAAAGCTCATTTAATGGGGCAAACATGGGAACAACGATTAGAAAATGTTCCAAGGTTGAAAAGACACAAATTTTGGCATATATGAAAGAGCAAGAGGAGGTTGACTTACAAACTGCAAGAGTTAGATCTAAAACCATTCATTTGCAAAGGAGGGGTTCAGAAAAACCACCCACCCCATCAAACCATCCTTTCATTCAAACCTTCAACCCAACCACTTGAAGTTGAAACTCCCATAGAGGAAGAGAGTTTCTCACAAAAGAGAACCAAAGGTCCATTAGAGCAAGCATTTGCAAATGAGAAAAGGAAAATTGTTGATGAGTTAGTTGCTCGATGCATTTATGCATGTGGGTTGCGCTTCAATGTGTTATCAGTCACCATATTGGCAACAAATGGTGAGAGGTATTAATGAGGCACCACAAGGGTACAAAAGCCCTAGTTATGAGAAAGCTTAGAACATCATTGTTGACAAAAGAATTGGACCATATACATACTTCTTTGCGGCCAATTAAGGATTCATAGAAGGACTCGAGGGGTATCTATTATTTCAGATCGATGGAAAGATGCCTGAAATAGACCCCTAATCAACATTGTTGTAGTATGCCCTAAAGGGGCAATGTTCTTAAGGGTTGTTGATTGTGAGGGTTGAAGTGAAAGATGCTCAATTTATTGTTAATATTTTGATTGAGGCTATTGAGTCAGTGGGCCCTCAAAACATTGTCCAAGTCATCACAGACAATGCCAAAAATTGTAGAGCAACAGGGTTGATTGTAGAGGGGAGATATGAGCACATATTTTGGACACCTTGTGCAGTACACTCCTTGAATTTGATGTTGCAGAAGATTAGCAAAATACCATGGATAGAGGAAATTTATACGGAGGCAAATGAGATTCAGATGTTTGTCACAAATCATCATATGTCCCAGGCTATCTTTAGGAGGTTCTCAAGGTTGGAGTTGCTGAAGGTAAGGGAACAATTTACTAGTTTCTAATTTTTATTTGCTAACTTTCTATGAAATTAATAAATTATCAATTGAATTTCTTTTAAATTTAATTTTATATTTTATTAACTTGTTTTAATTTATTTTAATAGGTTGTTGAAACAAGATTTGCCTCTCACACGCTCATCTTGAGACGACTTGTGAAGGTAAAACAAGCCTTAAGCAGTATGGTGATTGATGATGTTTGGTCCGTGTGGAGGCAAGGAAACACAGAACGAGCCATCAAAATAAAACCATTGATACTTGATGATGATTGGTGGGAAAAGGTTACATATTTGGTCAATTTTACTGAGCCTATTTTATCTATGATTAGCTATGCAAACAAATATCGCACTTGCATAGATGAAATCTATGATGGCATTGACTCTATGCTTGAAAAAATTAGAGACATCATGCAACAGAAACAACAAGATCCTAAAGAAATCTTCTACAATCAAATTAAAAGCATGATCATGAGAAGCTAGAATAAAATGACCACCCCGTTTCATTTCCTTGCCTATGCCCTATAAATCCCAAATATTATAGCAATGAAATACTTGGGCTACCTAATAGGAAACCACCATGTAATGGCCAAGAGAGTTGCAAATGGAACTAAAGGCAACATTTCAGAGGCTTTTTCCCGTTCCAGCTGTAGCTAGTGTGGTCCACTATGAAATGGCCACCTTTGTCTCTGCGTCTAATGGTACCATGGGTGAAATGGAGGCATTATGTGATAAGTAGAACATAACCACAATCATGCGGTGGTATGTACATAGCCATGATGCCAAGTACCTATCGACCTGTTGCGATTAAAATCCTATCATATGTATAAAATATTAAAATGAAATCAAAAGTTTTTTTGTTGATTTAAAATGTATGTTCTTAGTAAATTAATATTATGAGTATTACTAATTGGAAATTTTCTGAATTTTTTTTGTAATAGTTGGCTAACAATTCTTTAGCAGAACGGAATTGAAGTACATATACCTTGATCCACTCAGCCAAACAGAACAAGCTATCATCCAAAAAGGTTGAGGATTTAGTATATGTACATTCCAATTTGTGCATCTTATCACACAAGACTAAAGGCTATATTAGAGGTCCCAACAAACTTTGGGATTTGATCATGAGGCTAGTGACTTTAGATGGTCCCAACAAACTTTGGTGCTATTGATCTTATCTTTTCCTAAGGTTAGTGACTTTGATGCTTCTGTTGCTACTCTTAGCCAAAACTTTCACTGCTTGGTATTGATGATGAAGATCCACTTCCTTAGCCAACTTTCACTGCTTGGTATTGATGAAGAAGATTCGTGAACTTGTACACAAGGGATGGATAGTGGAGCTAGTGGGAGTGGAGCTATCAATGGTATTCATGGAGATGATTATGAGGAAAATCTAGATGATATATTCTAGAATCTAGATTATTATCATGTATATATGAAATCATTGAAATTGTAACCATGTTGAATGATGAATCTTTAGAACTTCAAATTTCAATGAATACAAAATATTTTGAGTGCTTTATCAGTCTATCTCTTATGGTCCATGGACTAAAATTTTAAAATGAGTGCTACGCATATATATATATAATATATATATGCATATATATATATTATATATATATAATTAAATTTTTTTATAATATACCGTACAGACATGTTTCCCGTAAACATTTCGTACCCAAGGTTTTTGAAAATCGGTGTTTCCACGTTTCGTAACCGAACCCATTTCCATTTCCTGGCAACATAGGTTAGGGATTAATTCCCATTGAATGGACATGCATATCTTTGTTTTATATCATGTGGATTTAAATTTGATATTATGACCAGTATAACCATTTCGTATTTTGTGTCGAGTGTTACAAGTTAGATTACTCTAAATATGGAGGGAGAGCATCATGAAGAATTCATCTAGAGTACAGGAATTAGAAAGAGTGGATCAATGTATACTTGTCTGTAACACCTTAGTTCCATTATAGACTTGTATGTATTTCCCTGTTTCATACACTTATGTGTGATCATCGGGGAATGGGTAAGGTTGTGCATGATTGTCTTGTTTTAGTCTTCTTGTTTATATTGCTTTAGGGATACATGTGACTCTAGACTCTAGAGTGTACAAGACTGTTGCAAGGACCATATGGTGTAAGTTACCCCTATTTGACAATTTGAAGGTTGTTTAGTTGTTTCTTGCTTTGTGAACAAGATATTGTCGCCTTGTTTGTGTCTTACATAGCGAGATATGTTCATAATAGGTTGTTGGGTCAAGAACCCAGTAAACCTATAAGATAACCGATTTCAATAAAGAGACCACGTTTGACCTTGAATGATTGTGTAACTAGGTCACCATTTGTATTTAGTCAACTCAAGTGATCGAGTCAACTAGTACAACTCAAGACCTAATTTTCAGGTTTCTAAATTAGGTATGAGTAAATAAATAGTTATTTTAATATAAATATATACATTGCTATTATTATTCTAAATAGAAATTTAGGTGAAAATTCAAGGTTTTATAATTATATCTATTTTGATTATTCTAAAAATATATAAAAAATACAAATATAAAAATAATGAATTCATCATTATCTAAAATTATTAGTGGGCTTAAATGGGAGCTATGTCTACTTCCCATTGCACCAACCACCAAAACCCACCACTTATCTCCACTTATCAATTAGCATGGATTTCTAAATATACCACTTGAACTGCTCTCTTCACATGCATGTGGGATAATGTAACTAATCCTATTCTAAATTTGTGGGATTTTGGATCTTAATAGGGCAGCCTATGTAATGGACTTAGTACGCTAGTGGGAAAAATAACATGATCTAAAGAAAGGGGGTTCAACAGAGTTATGGCATAGAATTGGAGCAAAAGTGTTGGAGATTATGAGGAAGCATTGAAAATACATTTTTGGTGGCACCCTTGAAGACGGTTGGAAAACTATCCCTTTTATATTCCTATATGGTATCTAAGCTCTTTGTAAGTCCACTTGATGCTTATTGTTGGACAATATTAAGTAAAGTTGTTTTCTTTTTGGTTTGAAAAACAAGCTTAGTGTTTATCACACATTCATGGGGAAAGCATTCTTGTTTGGAGTTTATATACAAAAAATTATTCTGGTTATGGAGTCCACATAGGGACAAGTCCTTGTGGCCACAAGTGAAGACGTATGGCTTAAGTGGGTAATGGGGATTGTTATGGGCCTAAATTAATCAATGGGTAATTTCTAGTCCAAGGTGCCATAGAGAAGGTATTTAAAATGCTTGTTGGGATTACTCACACATGCACGAAGTAAAGTGCAACTGAAGCATTTATATGCAAAAAATTTGCAAGGTATAGTAGGAAGCTTAGGAGAAGTTGCTTGGAAGAGAGAGACCCATCAGCCTCAAGTGTTGGTAAACATTAAAAGAAAAATTGTAGGGATTTAATCCCATATTGATGGTGTGGAACAATATATAGGTGTGTATATAGAAAAATCTTACATATTATCGTGTCCAAAGGAGCCTAGGATGTTTAGTGGGTAAACCGTAAGTGGATGCCTAAACAATAGCATTAGGTACTAATATTGTTGAACCCAGGAAGAGTCATGGGAGGGACTATAGATATGAGTGTCAAATAGTTGAATTAAGCAATGTGTAGTGTTGTATCATGACCTCGTAGTTTTGTATGAGGTGGTAAGGGTGCCTTGGAAATCTAGGTATCGCATAAATTCAAACAGCATGTTTTTACCTAGAACACAAGACATAATAATATGTTGGAACCCATAAACATGTGTGAAATCAGTGTAATAAGTTATATATGTTAGGATACATACAGATAATGAAGGGTATTTTTAGCAAAGAAATATGTTGGACCCTAATTCTTCCGATATGTAGGCATCTCGTGACAATAGGTCCAGGTCAATAAGATATTGTATAAGTTAGTTGGTAGTATGCAGATCCTAGAAGCTCTTTTTAAACATCTTTCATACAATGTTAATCATAGATGAGAACTAACTTAAACAATGAGGATTTTGTTGTATGTTCTTTTTGTTGAGCTAAATGTAGTTTAATTGAGTTAACAAAACCCTCAACGAAAAGACTGGGTGAACTTTGAATGGAAATACAAGACTAGTAGTTGTCTTTTATTTTTAGTTTTCCTAATAGGTAGCAGTAAGCAAAAGCCTCTAGAATTATCATTTTGTGAAAATTAAACATTAAATTATTAGTGAACCTCGCTTTTGGAAGAAAAAATAGGGTTTTTTCTATTGCAGCATTTTTTATGTGCTTGTGCTAGAAAACTAGTATACGATTGTAAAACTTGAATTCTCTTATGAATTTGGATCTCTTTGATCGTTGTAACTTGGAATTGCAAGAGGTAGCATAAGAAATTTAGTAAGCAATGTGCTTCTCACTTAATCGTAATTGGTGTTGTGCACCCTTGTTTGATTATAATTGTCGATCTTTGCTTAGAGCTTTTTAATAACACTTCCTAAAAGTGATATGGGACTCCTACAAGTTTTGTTATCACTCATGCACTACGCCTACATTGATTGCTTGCTTAAGTCTTGAGAATCCTTTAATCATTTTTAAAGATCTTTTGCTAAGTATACATGGATTGATGGGTCATTGTCTTCATTCATGAACTTTATGGGATTTGAAATATAGGGGAACTATATTTCATATTTAACTCGACATGAATGGGTTAGGGTTTATTGCAAGGGTAACAAAGTATTCTCCTTACCAAAGCTTTCCCCTCAAATCTTTTGGCCAAATGCATACAAGATTGATTTATCATTTCATTGTCCTTGTTCATTCAGTTACCTTGCATTTTGCATTGTCGAGGGTATGCATACATGCTAATTTGATGATTGTTATACATATATGATTCCTCTTACTTCATCTTTACCACGTCTACCCCTCTTTGAAGGGCATGACCACTCTCAGCATTTTGGGAGGTGTGCAAGGAAATTGCATGGCATCATGATTAAAGGGAAAACATTTTAGTGGCACTCCCCCTTTCTATGTTATCCTAAAAGCTTATGCGTGGATCTCACATTCATTCTCAAACGCGAGTATTGAGAGTATGCTTTTAATATGTTATTCATGTCAATTCAATTGAGTGTAAATACCCTTGAATCCTTGTACTTATTAGTAAAAGTGAATATTGCAATAATGGATATGTGAACGAATGCTTTGTTGTCTTTTGATTAAGTTCAAATGAAATGAATAATAAATATGAATTCATGATTAGACATGATGTAAATGTTAGTAGTTTATAACATTGAATAAATGTAAATTATCAAGGGTGTGCAAGTAAAGAATGGACTAATAGAATATCCTCTTTCTCTTTGGGTAATCTAGACTAGGACAATGCGAATGGCCATACTAAAGTGCACATCAGAGGGTGGTAAGTTGCTAAATACATGGATCTAGAAAGGCGATAGTTCGCACTCTATGAAAGATTAAGGGTTTTCGCACTCTGTGAAAGATGAAGGGTTCCAAAGCCTAGATCTAGGATATGGGAGTCACATCTAACTAGCTCCCGATAGTAGATTGATAATAACAAGGTTATAACAAAATTGAATTAATTATGCTAGGGTTCTAAACATGGATTGTAAAGATCGATAGATTGTAAAGCCCAAAGGACAAATTGTAAGGTAAGGATCGATAGATAATAATCCAATAGATTAAGAATATATAACTATGATCTAATTTATACATGAGAGGTTAAAGATGCTTACATGTATGCAGACACCATTGGCGCATTAACTTTCCCCCAGGGTTAGCAGCAACTTATGAGAAAGTTGATGTTGGAGATCATAAACGAATAACAAAATACCTAGATAAGCCACTTGTGGAAGACTCCAAAGGCTCTAAAGGTTGGACAAACCATAGTAGATGCAGCTCCTATGCTTGGGAATCCTAGGTACTCAATGCTCTAATTGTAAACTACAAAAGATAAACAAGACTAACTTTGAGACCTTTAAGACCTCAAGTACAATTGGCAAACACCAGTAGACTGATTAAATGATGATGAGGGATGGGAAGTGCACTCAAATGTCGTGTATATGTAGTGATCATGATTAAACATTACAATTTCTACTAACCGATGGTATTAACTGTCGGCTATTAGAAACAAACTTCAAATTCCACGGCTATAGGTAATAATGCCTCATCAAAGGGGTCCTAAAGGAAGTCTCGAGTGGCGAAGGAAGGCTCTGGAGCTACTGAAAGTTGATATTGCAAAGGTATAAGTGTGTTGTAAGTAGCTATGGAGGCGACCATAAGTGGATAGTGAGGTGATGTCGTAGGGAGACTGTAAAAGATTATTGTAAAGGTATAAAAGGTATCTAAGGTGTTGTCATATCATGGACTGCACATCAAGGCCCTCTCATTATTACCACTGCAAACCAGCCCATTGTAACCATTTCTGCCAACAAAATCCCAAAGGACATCGCTCCAGGGAAGCCAATGTACCAATAGTACCTATGAAGAGCAAAACTCAATAAAAGTGAAAAATTAGGTGTATACATGAAGTACACATTTGTTAGTAAATTGTTTATCTACTTTGTTGCAAATGTAATTAGCAACAACGTTGATTTTTATGTCAAGTATTTGAATTCTTCATAAGTACTACTTAGGGATCTTAGGACTAGAGATCGATATGGATATCAAGTCCCATTCTTAGTGGGCGAATACTAAATCTACTCCAAAAAAAATAGTGCATTTTTCCACTATTCGATCAAGGCCACTACACTATAGCACCAGAGCCTAGATTCAAAGCTTGATCCTTTTTGCACTCATTATGTTTCTAAGTTAATTTTTTTGTGGCTTTCCCAAGCTTGTTATGGCCATGACATGAGCTAATTTTGCTAGCATGAATGATAGCCACCAAGGAAATGGCCTACAATCTCAACTTGGCCAAATCCTTGCTTTTGTGACCAATACTCGAGAGAAATCGACTCTTAACAAGTAAACGACCATTACAATAGACAAATGACTATTTTAAACTAAGCTAGAATGTCAAGGTTTCTCAACAACCGTCAATTTGTATGTACCTTTAGGATAATCTGATGTGATTCTAGGAGTAAATTGGTTGTGGCCGCATCAAGAAAAAGGAGATTGGTTTTCAAAGACATTCGCTTGTCTTGACAATAATGGCAACTCTATGAAAGTTCAGGGAGTTAAAAGGGCCATTGACCTGAGGCAAATTTCAACTATGCATTTGAAGAAATGCTCAGCTCAAAAGGGGCATTTTGTTTTTCAATGCACATTAATGATGTGAAAGAAGAGAAGGAACCACTATTTGAGGATTATCCTTCCTCCATGATTTCAATGACGTGTTTCTAAAAGAGTTGTTTAAACCCCAACCTAGTACAAAGTTTAATTTCTATAATAGTATCTTGCTAGGATCAGAGACTAAATCAAAAGATCCTTATCAGATGACAACAAGTAAGTTATTCGAATTAAAGGCACAATTGCAGGAGATGTTGTCTATAGGATTGATTCATTTTATTGTATCCTCATGAGGTGCACCAGTGGTTTTTGTGTAGGACAAAACCTATATGGACACCTTCCATACCTAATACATTGTTTTTTATATTTATATTTTACATTTGACACATATTTTGTAATGTATAAGTTGAATAACACGTTGTTGGTGAAATAATTTGTCACAAGGGCAAATTATGGGATTTCACCAACACTCTGAAACTAGGTCCCTCTGCTTAAATAGGGGAGCTCCATTTATTGAAAACAGGAAAATTATGTACACTATTCTTTCAACTGGGGTACTTCCCTACACCTGTGGCAAAGTGCTTGTAGAAACTACAAGGGAGGAAAAAGCTTGAAGGAGAGGTGTGAAAAAAATAGCAAAGAGGGGGTTTTGCACAATAAATAGTACAAAAGAATTTATTGTTTCAAAACCAAAACATTATCCATGAATTCAATGAGAAGACGCCATGAGAATCAACAAGGAACAAAACACACAAAGCACGAAGTCTCAATGCATAATATTCAACAAGTACATGCTCATGGAGTATAGTTGAGATGGAGAGGAAACATAAGCAAAAGAAGTAGAGGAAATTTGATCACTTGTTCCTAGATAGAGTATGGGAGCTAGTAAACAAGAATAACCATCCTTAGAAATGAGGAGGCTCTCCTAATTTATAGTTTTACAATGTAACTCTTCCTCTCACCCCCACATGCCTCTTCATGTTCTTATTTAACTTGTGACTCTTCATTCTCCTAGGAAGTGAGAAAATAACTCCCCTTTTTATAAATCAAAAGGGACTTTTACATTTCACCATTAGAGTCACTTAAGTGAATAAAACAAATTACAATGATTGCTTACAACAAAGAATTAGAAAGGGAGAAGAGAAGAGGAGGAACAATGAGGAGAAGAGAGAAGAAATGCTCCAAAGCATGGATCAAGATGCCTCCGGCTTCAATGAAGATCCACTCCGAAGAGGTCAAAGATAAACTTGACCCGTGATGACCCTCCACAATGATGCATTGACGAAGAGCTCCGATAAAGACATTTGAACACTTTGCCCCTTTTAAAAACTCTTGAAATGGTGAACCTCTACAACGCTGCTTGAACACACTTAGAAGAGGATTGATGAGCACTTGAAAAGTACACCATTGAGAACATTGGAAGATGACTTCCCTCGTTGAGAAAATCCTTTTGATCCTTGAGACACTACCACATTTTATGATCAATCATTTACATGGGAGACATTAGTACATTTTTCCTCACACAAGAACGGTCATAATTCTATCATTGCAAGAGTACTGATGATGAATGAGACATGAGACCAAATCCTTCTGATTCTGGAGTAAGCAAAGAAGAATGCAACCAAAATCAATTCCATCCACCAATTGATCATGCATTCCATGTGAAATGAATTGAGATGGCCTTCGGGACAAAATTGACATTTTTCTCATTTTGACACTTTATGCTCACTGCATCGGGGCGTGTGAGAATTTGCTTAAAATTTGAGCGGAAGACCTCTGGAGTTCCGGAACCATTGTAGGATGAGTGACGGAATGACATGTGATAATTTTTAGCTCATTTCACCCATTTACTATTTTTAGAATATTCATCATTATTGTCCCATTTTAGCTAATTTTGCCATTTTTTTCAATCTTGCCAATTTTGAGTGTCTCAATCATGAGAAAATGTAATAAGGTACTTGAAATACACATTTTTCTCATACTTACTATTTTTAGTAAGTGTTCCCATGAAGGCATACTAAAAATAGAAACGGGCCTTCCCTGTGTCGAATTCTAACGAAACCACTTGCAGAAGTTTCTATTTTTTAATTTCAAGCCTTTGCTCCAATTTTCAGGTGTTTTTATCCTCCGGATTTCCCTGAATCTGAAAAGGCAACTTTTTAAACTGAAATCATCAAGGAAATGCTGTAAAAAACTCAGAGGATCAATGGAGATGAGGTTTGGATCATCTCAAAGGCATTCACGATTCGAATGCACAGGAAAAAATTGTGAAGAAACGGATCAAAAATGAGTGAGATATGAGCAATTTTTGTGGATTTGGGCATGGGGTTTCTTGGTGAAATTTGGGCATGACCTAGTTATAACAATGGAGGCAGGAAAGATTTAAAAATGAGCTCCAAAATTACTAAGTATGATTTAAATATTCAAAAGTTAACTCAAGTTAGGAAAACCCAACCCTTGACCCACTTTTAGCACTTCTTTCTTAACCCGGGTCGAGGGAGAGTTAGGGGTTATTAAATGAGTCTGGGAGGCTCTCATGTCCCTTACCACATTTAGTAAGGGGGCATGAGATGCAAATGTGCAGCAGCATAGAGAAGATGCGCCAAAGGAGCAGCCAACATGAGGAGGGGGACAAAGGTGAAGAGTGAAGTGAGTGTAAAACATGACCTACAGAAGTAAGTGTGAAGGGATGAGTGACGGGAGAGGGAAAGCTTTCCTCAGTGGCGCACTTCTTGCACCTGATGCACTTTTGCACTAGGTGCAAAGGTGTAGCAAGTGTAGAAAAGTGCGCCAAGGTTGAGGCTCATCATGGAGAGGGGACAGGTTGAAAGTGTGAGTGGAAAACATACACCTAACACATGAAATTGTCACTTAAGTGACGGGAAACACATTCCTCCCTTATTGGCACACTTTTTTTGCACCTCAGGCACCTTTGGGTGCAGCAAGAGCGCTCCCAGGTGAGCCATGGGGTCATGCTCAACATGGAGAGCGGGGGCCAGGTGAGCCATGGGGTCATGCTCAACATGGAGAGGGGGCCAAAATGACTTGTGAGTGCATAATACTCACCTAACCATCAAAAAGACTTCTTAAGTGTTGAAGGCTTCTAACCTTCCTCTCCTCACCTTGGTAGCGCAAGTTTTTGCACCCTCATGCACCTTTGCACCAAGTGCAAAGGGTGCAAAAAGTGCATCACAAGTGCGAAAATTCACCATGGACACTTTTTGGAAACCCCGCCTTTCACCAACAGCTACTATAAATAGACATTTGAGAGTGTGATTCTTTGCCCCGAGAGCTTCCCTGAGAGTTACCTAGGAAAACCTTATATGATTATGACTCCAAAAGGTCTGTTGAGATCATTCCCACAACTTTTAGGAGCCAATTCTGCCTGCAATTTGAAATTTACCCCAATTTTTTTATTCTTCTCAATCCTGTGTGCTGGTGAAAGGGACTGCCACCAAAAAGTATGATAATGAAAATGACAACCAACACATTGTGAGTGAAGAGGGCATTGCATATGTCACATTGGGATTTGAATCAAGCCTCAACTCTCCATACAACTCCCGGAATGCTCATTTGAATCCCCCGCTAGGATCAGGGATCTTCATCTGCACTGTCCGGACCAATATCTCAAAATCCGGATGGTAGAATCTTCCGAAACCTTTTGCAATGTGAAGTAGGCCTTCTTAACTTTCCGATGAGTATATAGTCACTTCACAAAATATGTCAAGGCTCATGAACCCATCCAGAACAAGCCCACTAGCTTTTTTTACTACTTTCATTTCCTTGCACCATGTTATAAGTAGCTCGGTGTTGCAATAGTTTATTCCTAAACTTGTTCTTCCTTGCACAAATTTCATAAACTGCCTCTAAATATAGCTTTGTCGTACACTGCTTAGATGTATTAGCTCTTCTTGGTACACTGCTTAGATGCTTAGATGTGTTCACCAGGTGCAAAAAAGCCTGGAAATAGGCCTTTCGGAGATTCCAGAAGCACTTGTCTTTGCCTAGATCCAAATATCTTCATGAATCAACTTGGATAACATTCTCTACACATGAAACACACTTTAAAAATCTAGTTAGCACATCCCTCTCAGCCATGATGGGGTTTACATAGTCAGAAATTGGCCGGAGGGCAGGTTTACATTACCCAGTTTAAAGATTTTGAGTGTGGGCTTAGTTGTCAGGGCGAAAAAATTCAATTTTTCATGCTAGACAATTAGCATGACCAACGCACGCAAAACATTAAACTACATGGGCCAGGGAAGACTCATACCCGTATATTTTGTGTTGGTTTTTCATTTTCTAACGTTATAATGAAAATCAAGGATATGTGTAACTCTAGACAACTTTAATGGATACAATGCGGCGGAGCCAATGCCATACCGATATCCTGATTGAAGCACCTAGTGGGGGTCAGTGTTTACAAAATATTTAAATAAACAGGTATTGAAAGCAATACAAACTAAATTTTAATTGTCTCGGTGCAATAAAATCCTTCCTCAAAAATATGACAAATAAAATGAGTTCAAATTGTAAAAGACTCGGTTTTCCATAAAAGAGTCCCGGGTTCAAAACACAGGAGACATTATAAAGCATTGAAATTGGGAAAATTACACCTTCCAGCCCACTGGATACGGTGTACTACAACGGACAAGGCCGGGTGCGAGTCCCAGCAAAATATAAATAATAATTTTTATAATTATAAAATAGAAAATTGATCTTATAAATTTTATATATTTGAAAATCTCCGATTAAAAAGGAAAGGCTGTACATCTTATTTGGTTTTGTCATGGATGGAAAGGGTTATCAAACACATTCCAAATTCCAAATTCAGCTCGTTTATTTCATTCCACAAGATAGACCTAACCCTAATCCCACTCAATTGACGCCGCATGAAAAAATCTAAAACACAGAGGAAGTGCGAAATTTAAGTGTGCTAATAGTTTACAGCTGCAAAAACAGCTTTTCTGTGCGTGTCATCTAGACATAAAAAAAAAAAAGCGAATTTAGGTTACCTCTACATTAAGAAGGTCAAAAAGATTCGCCACGGCACGGGCAGGTCTGAGATTGTATAGAGCCATCGTCTGAATCATCATCAATCTCATGAGATGGTGATAATTGTTCTTGCTCACAGGAGCGCCCTTCTGAACCATACGCGCAGACATTTTTGCTGCTTCCCTACAGTATATCTTATATCTATCTATTCGATTTCGGTGCGAACCCCCCGATCGCAGTGTTGTGAAGAGAATTTATGCGCTAGGATTTATTGGGCGATAAAAAAGGAGTAGAATTTGTAGATAGTCTACACTTCTTTCCTTTCTTTAATTTCTTTAACATGGATAGAAATTTTAATAATGTTCATTTGACTAAAATAGCATTTCCGATTTTAAGAAGGGTATATTTTTAGATTCGAAATTTAATTAGTTTTATTTTTTATTCAAGAGTTCATTTTTTCTTGTGGATTTAGGTCTTCGAACAAAAAGACATAGACACTACCTATAAATTTCCCAAATATTTATTTCAAATTTCATCACAAACATGGCATTCCATGATTTAATATCATTTTGTCTCAACTATTTCTCATGCCAAAAAGGTATATTCTCTCTTCCTAGTTTTATTGTGGGATCTTCCACCTATCCCATTAACATCTAAGTTTGGTGTGATCTAATTCCCAATATAATGATGAACATCTTCTTTTTCTATTTTGTTTTTGTCCTTTTGTAGATTTTTAGGTCATGCGCATAAGTGGGGTTAAACTCAGTCATGTAGTATTGTTTTTTCCTACCAAGTGTGTTTTTTTCAAGTGCATAGTTTAAACTTTTCCACTCATATAAGTTTTTGATCTCTTGATTGGTTGTTGGGCATTCATGTAGGTTGACACCCTCATTTATCCATCCACAAATTGTTTTGTTTCATCCATGCCCTCTTTCTTATGCCCAGTTCAAAACGGCTCAATTTAATCAATTCCCATTTTATTCAATTGTTTGTGCCTAATCAAAAGAGGTCGATTTTTAATTTGCTACGCTAAATTTATAAATATTTGGAAAGTCATATCAACAAACATACATTTTTTAACTAAAGTTTTGAAAAACTTGTTTGATTGTATGTTAATTGGCCTAAATGTTTTGATGTTTCTATAAGTGGCATGCACATCAAGGCATGTAATAGAGTTGCTTTCTAAATATTTGGCTCATTTTGGTTTTTCATAAATTAGCAACGTCGCCAATGCTTTCACAATCTTTAAATAAATATTTATTATTGTATTTTGTCAATTTTAAACTTTGTATTTCATGGGGAGTGTGCAAAGAAGACTAACTACCAAACAAACAGGAAGAAGGAGGTTCGTTTGCGCGAACGAACATATCAAAATGAACTTCACATGTAAATATCTAGGGACGTTGTAGTTTCAATATCACAATCTTGCCATTTTAATTATTATGTAGACACCCCCAAAATCACACAATCGATTTCCGAGTTCAGGTCTTAGTTCATACCCTCTTATAAATGATTAAATAAACTGATTAATCATGTACATTCACCTTGTTGGGATCAATTAAATTAGTCTCTAACATACTTTAGCTAGCTTGATTATCATTTATTAAATAAATAAATAATTAGTTATCTTGCACATCATAGCTAATTAAATTAGTTACCTAATTAGGAAAATACACCTATTTTTCTAGTCAATTGCCTCTTGGACTCCACTTGGATTCCACTCCTATGTTTTAGTCAACTCCACTTCTAGAATCCTAGAAAGGTGGGGAGCAATTGAATTACATGCTACAACCACCTTTACCCGGATGCAACTTTTTGCTAACTGAATTTATTTATTGCCCCTTATGGGAATTAATTCATCCAAATTGTTTAACTTCCCTCAAGTACTATTTTTAGCATGTGCATTCAACTATCTATAACCACTATCACACCACTACTCAATCTGTATAAAAGACCATGCATATCCCTTTGCAAATCCTCTTGGATTTCTCTTGATTTGAAGAAAGAACCCTTTGCTAATTTTCTTTCCAATATATGCATATTCGAAGCCTTACCAAAGTTAAAAATTTGTGTTCATCAGCATTGTACTTCTCTCATTTGGAGTTCACTTTCAAGAGCGCCCACAATCAAATATTTACAAGGTTCCACAAGCTTAAAGCTTCCACAAACCTTATCATTGAGGTTTGCAAGGAATAACTAACTGGAAGGTTTGCTTATGTATTTTGCTTGTCTTTCATTTTAGTTAGATTTTTCCGTGATCACGATTATTATTTGGTGATGACAAGAGATGGAAGGGGTCAAATAAAGGCATATGATAGATATTGGTGAAAATTACAGAAATTCACTACTAAATGTGTCAATCTCTCCACAATCACCATGTTTTAAAACTACCTTCTACACCAATGGGGAAATTTTGATATAAAAAGGAAAATTGACATAATTATGAATTCTATTAAACCTTTATACAAACTTATAAATTAAGAGTTGTTCTTCTTCTCATATTGATTTAACCTAAATGGTTAAATTTGGGGTGGTAGTAACAGATGGTATAGTATCCTAATCAACTAGTTTCTAGGGCTAATTGAAACAATATCAAGATATGAACAAAGGTAGATAGCGATAAATAATGAAACAAAATACTAGCAATGTGGGGGAGAAGGAGACTTAGTTGATATTTTGGACTATGTGTTGATTTGGGCTGATATGATGACTAAAAAGGGTTAAAACTGATCTAAAAAGGCTCTATCTCTTAAATTGAGTCTGGAAAAGTTGCCTAGACCAAATCATATGACATAGATCAAAGCATATGGTCGTTATGGCCCTTTTTATACACCCTTGTTCCTCTGTACTTTTATCTCCTGAAACTTTGTGGGTATGTACATAATTTCTTGATCAGCGCCTTTTTGAAATTTGGACCTATGATATTGTGTGATGTTTGTTGTACAGTTGATTGAATCTTCAAAACCCTAGATGGTGAGGGTGTCCTACAAAACAAACATTAGTTAGGTTATGGGCACCCTTGTGCACCATTGACGTTGCGAATACTCCAAAGAGGGCTCAAACCACACGTTGTTCTTGCCTAACATGTGATATCTAGAATGCATGCAACCAAATTGATAACCATGACCTTATAACAAATGTAATTATACTTGAACCTTTACCCTAACTTGACTTCACTTTGATAATGTGTCTTTTGTGCTTGCGGATCTGAGTGGATGACTGCCCTAAAATGAGTATGTAGATTCATGAAGCTCAAGGGAGTCTTGGAGTAGTATTGTTCGGGATTGCTCTTAATGTTTGATCACTGGAATGTTAGGTGTCAAGTAGAATACAATGCCCCCTTAATGACAGATGAATAACTTGTTTATATATGTGTTCTGGATTTGGAAAACTTGGATAAGTTCAACTAGAAGCGTACCAAAGAAGTTCAAATTAAGAAAAGTACCATTGGAGGGAAAGGGACCAAAGCGGCCAAGTCGACCCGTAACATATGAACGATATGGCCCTTTTTGGGCATTATGGTCACAAATACACGTGTGAGGGATTTAAAAATTGGGATTGTAATGTGCAAGGGTATAGCCTAATGTGATGGATTAATGTAACCATTATGTGAACAAATAGGTTGTGTATGCAAGCATGAATGAGTGAGATATAACTAGGGATAACATAATTGGTCAAATTGAGAAAGTGTGGCTAATGCAAAAGTATTGTATAATATGTGTTGTCACAAGACATGAATTACCAAAATAAGCATCTATATTTTCTGCCCTTTGACTATGGATTTAAAAATTGTTTGCTTCGAAGAAAAGTTACATGAGTGTGTGGACACACTTTATCTTCACTCAAAGCACCTTGTGTTTGTGCTAGGACTTTGCCTTTGTTATGATGGTGTTTGTTTTATCAAGTGTAGACACTCAAATTTGGAAATATATCCTTTGACAATGTTGATCTTGACATTGCACACTTGCATGGACAAATGCACTCTCTTTGCTCTTACTTAGCACAACCTGATAACACTTCATACACTTTTTTATCTTTGCACACCTCTTTGTTGTCAATATTTGAATTTTAACTACATTAAACACATATGGAAACATCCATGCTTAGGCCCAAAAATCCAAATTATCATTTTTCCCTTCTATCTCAAATTGTAGGTTTCAGACAGAAATGGAGAAATCAATCCTGACCCTATTGTATGGTTTTGGACCGACATGTGTTGAGATAATTCTTTTGATTCCACCACATTTTTATGAGCAAATATATCCCATTGGTCAGTCTTTCATGACATAATAACCTTCAGAAGAATATATAAGCAAGTAAATCACACCTCATTTGGTAGCCTGGCATTTTAAGAACTCTTCGTGTAAAAACAAGCACAAAAGGCATTCCAAGCTCCCTAAACTGTGAAATAAATCATGTGCATCCATTAGGGAAGCACCCTCTACAGGTCTAAAGTCTCCTTGTAGGTCTAGGAGTCTCCATCTTCATTTTATAAGCAATCAAAGTGACCCTTCCCAAGTATTTGAACAAGTGTGAAACTCAAGCGAAGCATTGTCAAAGCACGATTATCAAGTTATGATTGCACTATAATAGATATCACATGTTGGGAGAGCGAAGTGCAACTTGATACCTCTTCGGAGTAGTAGTGATGTCAGTAGTGCACTAGGGTTCCCACAACTCACCTAACTTTATTTTATAGGAACTCCTTGCATTGCAAGGTTTCTAAGGTTTGAGCAGACTTTATAGAGCCATTTTGAAGGTGAGAAAATAATACCAACACCTAGCGACATACATTTCCAGAAAGGTAAAGCACTCAGGAATTCATAGACCTAGATTCCAAATAGGTTCAAGACCATTTAGAAGGGTCGGGACCATACGGATGTTTTGGACGTAGTTGTACGGTTTTGACTGGGCTCATTTATTGCACATTTCTCTTTCATACCTAGTTACGCTTATATTAAATATTATGATTTATGTTATTTCTCCATATTTTTGGGACCGACACATGCGGAATGTGTAGGTATAGTATAACTTTTTCCATGTGCATATTGTTTAGTTTCCAATTATATTGTTGTACATTGGATTGTTTGTTTGTTTATCTTGTGTGTGACACTTAGGTGTTCCTTATTTGAGCTCTCAATTTCATTTGCTTATGTGGTCATACAACTTTTGTTTGTGTTTTAAACATTATTGTTTCCCTTGGATTTGACCATTGGCCTTATTTATGAATTTATATGTGACATTGATTGATGTACTTGTATGATTATATATTTTTATGCATGTATACTTGTTATGTATGTTATATCCTTATGTCATGGTTTCTATCACACACTCTCTTGCGGGATCGGGTTCTCTATGGTGGTCACCTAAAATTATCTTATATGTGATCAAACAATGACTATACACTACATCTGGCATGGACACACTTCAATTATTTTGAAATGAAATATCTACAGGATATTTCACTCACCTCGAATGAAAGGGAAGTTTGTGGGGTTATCACAATAATAGCAATATAATTGAGGGGCATAAACATATAATAGATTACATAATATAATGGAATAAAATACAAGGATGCATGAACAAGAACACATAAAAATCATTCACAGTGTTTCAATTTGGACAAAACTGCCCAATATAGGAAAAAAATGGAAGATGTTACTATTCTAATATATGATACTATCATGGGTAACTTTTTGGCATCCAATCTAAAATTTTCTAGGACACGCATTTTTTTACAAGTCTATAATACAAATTCAAGGATATATTCATAGTTCATGGAAGATTTCAGTATATTTTGGTATAGAATGTAGGAGGCGTGAGTGTGCTTCATTCCATTTAGGATTTGTACTTGGACCATTAACACCCACATAGTACACAATGAGGAGGTGTGAGTTTGCATTTCCTTTCGACTTTACATGAGTTATCATATTTGGGACTTAGATCCATCTGTAGTAGTGTGGTTCCACGAGTAGAAGATTTTAGGGGCTATTAAATGCACTATGACACTCTTCTGTTACTTTCTTATGAAGGTAGTTGGTTCTAGTGTCACTTTAACTAGTTGATTATTTGGTACATTAGGACACACAATTCCATTTTTGGTTCACATCACTCCTTCGACTTTGGGACTGATCACTCCCAATAATCTAGTGGTGCAATTCCAATCCTTCGCTCCAATTTTTCAAATAGGAAGATCCTCCTTAAATAAGGCAAATGGTCCTTCCATGATTTGTGCTCTTTCAATTTTTTAAATTTCAAATTCAAGTTCAATTTAGAGTTAAGATTCAATTATTTCTATATAGACATTGATTACACTTTATGTTGCAATTTTTCACTTCGGGATCTTGTAACCACTCAAGTAATCAAACAATTGAGAAAATAAAATTTGTGTTTACATACTTAGGTATGTTTTCCTTTAAGTAAGTAAATTTCAATTGTTATCTTAAAGAGCGGAAATATAAACACATAAATTTGGCAATTCATCACTTGATAATGTAAATATTGGCTTAATCCCTTTGACCATGACTTGTGTGCCTATTCCAAGCCTAATTAATATATCTTGCCTCATGTCACAAGTCTTGATCTCCTTATTACACTAATCAAACAATTACATAAATTCTCGCATTAGTCACAAGCAATCCACTTGGAATAATTGTCGTGCACATAGCTCCACAACCATGTAATTTCCTCCTAGACCAAACCACCAAATGGTTTGATCATGGGTAAAATGGTCCCATACGAGGCCACCCAATGATTGTTTTCTCAATTTTATATATTTTATGGGTTGGTACTTTCACTAGGGGTTTTCAAAAATTATGCCTATGAACCCCTAGATAACCAAGTGATATGCACTCATTTACCTACTTGGAAATACCTAGAATTTTCAAGAGATAGTCTAGTACAAATCACCAAAAAGGCATACAAAACTCTCCTAAACTTTATGTTGTCGCCCTCAAAATCCCCCCCTCATTTTTAAATTCAAATTTGGAAATTTCGAGCTCACGCCCTCCAGAGGTGTTCAAGTAAAGCTGGAAGTCCAGAAAGATAGAGAAATTCATGCTTTGAAGTTGTTTAAACTCTCCAGTCTGCACGTTTTGATAAATTTTCCGTTTTCCTGTCTAGACGTGTGAAAATTTTATTGTTGTCCTCATTTGAATGAAATTATCAATCTTTCTATGGCCACGGATCGTCGAACCTTGTATTATTTTCAATCCCTTGGTTCGCAAAAGAAATTTGAAAATCGAGCGCGAAATGGTGGAGTTTTCTTCTTCTTTGCATTTTTCCATAGTCGTGAATGACGGGCGTTTTCTTCCCTGTATAATTTTGGCCCCATTATCCATGAGTACGTGGACATATCTAATTGGAGGTGGGTCGGAAAAGTAATTTGTGTTTTTGAGCCTTTATGTAAAAAAGGGCTACAAGTCATAAAATGACCCGCAACCATGATCATGCTATGAGGGAAAAAGTCAAATGTTGAGCCCACATCAAAAGAGTCAAAGCAGGGAGGCAGATCGTCGAGGAGATTTGAGAATTTGAGCCTTTTTCATAAAAGGGGCTTAAAGTTAAAAAGTGACCTACAGCCCCACCAAACACAAAGCAAAAAGTCAAATCTTGAGCCCGTTGTTGGAAAGTCAAAGTGGGGAAGCGGGTCAGTGGAGAACTTTGAGGTTTTGAGCCTTTTTTGGTAAAAAGGGCTAAAATTCATAAAGTGACCCACAGCCCCGATCATGTTATGGAAAAATTCAAATATTAAGCCTGCATCGAAGGTCAAAGCGGGGAGGCAAGTCGGCGAAGCAATTTTTGTTTTTGAGCCCGAATTAAAAAAAGGTAAAATTATAAAAGTGATGCGCGAATCTGTCTCCACTCAAGTGAAGCCACATGTCAGGCTTATATCAAAAGCAGAAGGTCATACCAAAAATGTTAAAAATGCCAAATCTCTATAAAGTCACAAAATGCAAAAGGCATCCTCCATGCCCGCTCCAGTAAATTTCTCCCACGTGGACAACTCTGGTTTAAAGTTTCAAAGGCAAGATGAACGGTTCAAATTCAAAGTTACAAAACAAGTGTAACGGCTTCATTATGAAAAGTCTGGTTTTTTCCGCCATTGGTGATTCTTCGTGAATCAAGAATCTGAATGGACACGAATGACTGAAAATATTGTAAACTATTTCTTGCTAACAAAGAAGAAGTTGTAACTGTTTCTTGCAAGATATTAAGGCTTCTTCACGCCATTATACAGGGGTTGGTAATTGATCTTGTAGACTTAAGAGTGCATTGTACCTAGAGAAAGCAAAGGAAATAGCCATTTTTCTTCTAATTTCCTCCATTCTCAAATTTCTTCCATTCCCACATTATGTACAACTTCTGTTTAAGCATCAATACAATAAGGAGTTTGTAGCCTCTTTGATGAGGAGATTTTAGAAACTTTGAGTTTGCAATCTTATCTCATCTTGTTGCCATTTGCAGGGTTGTTTTCTTCTCATAAATGCATGTGTTAAAGTTTCTAACTAATGTGTGCAGGAATCTGATTTCCTACTTGCAACATTAGTTTCCCTATCTCATTTCTCACTCCCTTTCCCACTTTCAGACAAATTCTTCCCTAGTAAGAGATTGTTAGCTTTGCCACAAGGTCAATGAAGTGCCCTTGTTGGATCCCCGGCCGAAAGGCCACCACAAAAATCCACGTTTTCTCACGCATGCATATACGGCAGCTGCACCGGTTAAGTAGAGGGACTTAGATTCCCAAAGTGTTGGAAAGGAATTCACAAATTTGTCCACCCGACAAATTCCTTTGCCAAGACTTTCCTAAAGTAGAAACAAGAAATAGGATCATCGTCTACATGCCTCTAAAGCACTCCAAACCAATTTCAAGAGTCATTCTTCCTAAACCAAGAGCCCTCAAATCCAAGTCAAGCAAAAACAAGCCAAATCATTATACAACATTATCGAGACATTGGGTTATCAAATGTAGTTGCATCTATATGGCATTATATCGGTAGGTGGAAAACTATGTGGTATGAGGCCTTTTCGAATTAGTGCTAATGTAAACAATGTATTGATGTAGCCTAGAATTCACTTCAAATAGCCCAAGGTGCACTGACACATCACTCAGCCTAAATTAAGCACTCACTGGAAGCGCGCAAGGGTACCAGGTCCCTCTTTAGAGTTGTTTGTCGAGAATGTTAGCATGATTGTGCATATATACATCTAGTCTCATAACAAATAGTAAATAATCCACAATGCATAAACCAAATCTAGATCTAAACCATATGAAAGATTGACTAAATAATGATTATAATGAGATTTACCATACGGGATCCATGTTTATTCATATCTAACACCAATATCCAGCTAATATTTTCCATTGTATTAAGTATTGCAAAACGTAGGAGCTTCATACATCATAGTAATGTCATTATGAGTCATGCGCGCGAACAAAACCAACAACACAACTCTACAATCAAAATAGTATCAACATGCTCCTAAACTGTGCAAATCAATACATGTATATAGGGGCGGGGACTTTCCCTTCACCGCATATGCACCTTCCAAAAATAGGCTACATGTTAATATTAGCCATGCGTCTTTACAAGAGAATACAAAAGCATGCAAGTGCTTAATAATAGATCTTCTAAAGTTAACTCCTAGTATAGATCCTATTAATAGACTGAAACCCCGCATAACACTCAAACTACTGCAACTCCCAAAATAGCCTTGGCGGATCTATAAGTCTCCATATCTTTGCATGCTCCCCACTCTATGTCCCAAAAATAGCCTCATACCAAAAATGGCTAAGTCTTGATTCCAAGCACGCCTTATTTGACTACTTTTCCGCATGCACTTTATGCGCCCCAAGTCTGTGTGCCCAAACCTTACATGTTTACCAAACTTAGGCCATATTTGTCATCCCAACATTACCCCACACTAAACTTCTATCGATATTTCGGCATGCAACTTCTATAGATACTTTAACAAGCGCATTGCTCACCTCATCTTATAGTCATGTAAGCTTAATGGTGATATGGCGGGTGTGTGGCACTCGGTTTCATCTTCGTGATACACACGACTCATCGTAGATGTCAAAATCAGGCTCATCCATGTGAGTCTGCATGCTCCAAGACAATTGCTTATGAGTGCATGTTATTGCCATTTCTAGGTCCATCAAATCCCAACCATATAATTGTTCTTTGGGAACTGTACTCTGAAACCTGGGGCATAAATATTCTTAGCCACTTCATCAATGTAGCCCAAGTTTATGAGTCCTTAGCACATCTTCCTCCATGTTTTTGCCTGTGCGCACGCATATGTTTGCTTGTGTAGAAGGACTTACATCTTGTTGTTCTTTAGTGCCCATGATCTACTCTACTACTTCCTCCTCACCTTCTTTTCCTTCACACATTGGGCATACTATTATCTTTGTATCTCCACCAACGTGCTACTTTGATCTCTAATTAGATTCTAGGTGCTTACAGTTTGGCCAGCTTCCTCATAAACTACCTCATCACCTATGTCCTCATCATCCTACATTTCCAAACTTAGGAGAGGCCACTTCGTGTTACATGCACTCTGGTGAGTAGGACTTCTCCTCCTTGACTATCTCTTACCGGTACATACTTTCTATCGCTTCTTCTTTTTCTCATCATCAATCTTCACCAGAGTGACTCGTGGTGATCTCCTTACTGATGGTGGAGTCCTAACACCGACATCCCTGGACGTACACCTCTTTTGCAAAACTCTTCATGAACTGGTCAAGTCCAGTGTTATTAGTTTCCTCCTCTTCCTTTTCCCAAACATTTTCCAAGCCCGTATAGGCACTGGTTTCTTCCTGAGTGGGAGGTGGCACCGATGCAACTGGCCTTGAAGTTACCAATGTCTATTTCTGCTTTGGTGGGTACCTAGCATAGCTATGTCCTCTCCTTTGAGCACTTTTCCTTCCTTAAAGCATGGCCTCAAATAGACATAGACATGTTTCAGCTTGATCTTCCCTACGGCCATAGTCTCTGGGGTGATGTTAATATTATATGTCTCAAGTCGTTTCAACATACACCTCCTGAGTTCGGCCACACATGTGTTTTTCACATGATATGAGTATATGCATCTACCTTTTTAGTATCAAAGTTTAAAGTTTGCACACATTATGTAAACTGATTGACATGGAATCCCTAAAATATCATGTGCAGTAAACATAAATGGTAGCTTACACCAGGGGACTCTTCTCACCTATCTTCATATAAAACCACCCCAAGCTAAAATTGTTGGTAGATGGACGAACACTACTTCATCCATTCAAACACTGTGGAAAGCTCACGTGCAGAACACGCCACTCTTCTTCAAAAACCTGGCATAGCCGTCCTAAACCATTTTTGTTAGCGCTCCTTGTAGGTGTTAGAAATTGAACCCTGTAAGATATACTTTTAAGAACTTCTTCACTAGATACTTATTGTCTAAGGTAAATTCCCAAACATTTTCCCTTGGTCCATCTAGGTACACCAAATATCACTGAAAAAAATGAATAGAAAGATGGTGCTCCCCAAGTTATCTTCTCACCTTTGTCTTCCTAGACACATGCGCTTCGGTCACCAAGCTCTCTGCAATGTATCCAGCGATGTTGTAGTAAGTCTTGTTGGCCATATTGTGTGTTATGTGTAACCAATGCATTGATTCACCCTCATTCCATCTCTTGAGAGGTATCCTAATTTATAGGCCTACTCAGCCATGTTGCAACACTTGTAGCCATATCCTACAATATTTGTCACCTTAAATGCTCGACCCCCCCTTCTTATACTTGAGTGTATAGCAGCCATGTTGCATCAATCCCCTCATCATCTGATAAGTCTCTTGTAATTTCTCATCCAGATGTCATGTAACCATGTTACCTTCCCAATTAATTTAGCAGTTGATCCACATTCATCTTCCCATGAAGTATAGGAAATCTTGATGTACACGTGACATAAGCCAATGATATAACTACTCGGGCTTCCCAAAGTAAGGTAACTCGAGGATTTGCATGACCCCCATATTCTCAAGCAATCTCCTCTCCTAGTAATTTAAAAACCTCTCTCCATTTTTCATCCTTGTCGATTTGTCTTTATGATGACTTCGGCAGACAATATCCCACATACATTTGTCTATGTTATGTGGTTGGTGTCTGAGATCTTACACTGTGTTACCTTTTTTTTCCATGGTCCTCCCCTTAATTATTTCCTCTGGGTACAAAAATTTCCACTAGCCATTCTTTTTCACCACTTCGTTGGACTCCATCTCAACAACTGGAGCTCACCGTGGTGCCATCCTCTTTTCCTCACTTGTCTGGAGTGAAAGGAATGATAATCAGGTCATACTCAAGCCAAGAACATAGATGCTAATCAAACACAACGATTAATAAGATGAAATCAATTCACCAAAATAGCTTTTACATAAAACCTTTACAAACATATGAGCAACAATATCATATCATTATTATGGAACTCAATGCAATACATTGAGAATGGGCCTTGCTTAAATAGGCAAGGAATAACAATCTAAGAACCAGTCAAGATCGTAGATCAAGTTATAAATCAAGGAAATAACTAGTCATCAAAGAACTAGTCAAGACCTTAGATTTAGGAGAGAACTAGACATCAAGGATCTATTCAATACCATAGATCAAGGAAAGAAGTAGTCAATACCATAGTCAAGGAAAGAACTATACCTAACAACTAGATGATATCTTCTAATATCTAAATAAGATTAAAAGAAATATCCACACACATAAGTGGGTGAGGATAAATACAATAAAGGTAAATAAAGTACCTAGGTGAACATGAGCTAAGGTAAATACCTACTCTAACATGGAGTGTTCTGCAACTCACAAACTGCTACTTTGAAAACCCTTCTTTTCCACGGGTGTGAACCATCTTCGATTTTTTAAACCCCATCTGCAGTCTTTCTCCTTCAAACCCTATTCATACGAACCCTTCTCAAAACACTTTGCATTACTACCCAAATCTCGACTTTATTGTTTCAAATACTTCTAAACACCATGCTTCAATCCCACGTGGTTCGTTTGATATGTAGACTACTCTTTGTCTCTAGCTCTTCTTCACACTTCACACTCCGTTCGCTCTCAGACATGCAAGGTCACAATTCCATTACAAAATGCCAACTTTATAAAAAAAAATCAAAAAATCCTTCACATCAATTGTTCCCATCTACCACCGTACACGACATTAATTTCACCCTTTGAGCTTCCCAGCACCTCTTATTTTTGTGCCTCATTCATAGCCTTCTAGCGTACCCAATACTTCTCTATCACATATCTCCTCTCCCTGCACTTTCCTGCGCTCAAATTACCTATCTAATGTGACTCTTCCTAAGTATTCTCCAATGTTTTAGCCTCCTTTACATTAAACTGAGTGTCCATCTCCCTATGCGTGGTCTAAAAATTTGACCAAATTTCCTAATTTTTTCTTTTCTAAATCACCTGTGAGTTTATCTTTATTATGCACCACAATCCATCATACGAGGTACCAATAGTCAATCTTTCTCCAGCCACCCCACACTAAGGGTATGTGCAGTCCTCTATGCATAAAACACTTTAGATAGTAATCAGCTTCTAGCACGTGCAAGCGTGCTTATTACACAAAAAACACTAAACTAAAGTGGAAAAATCATAGAAATGATGAAGGAAACACATATAAAAGGAATTCATTTAAGGGAAACCTAATCTAAGTGGTAATATTGCCTTATTACAAACACCAAGAAGACTTATTTATAGTAGGGCTTCAGCCTACTCCCGTTGAAGTAACTCGAGTGAAACTGTGTTCCATCCAACACCTCTAATTGGCAAGAACGCTTAAATCAAGTATATGAGTGATAACATACAGTCCTAACCAATGCACTTTAAGATTTCCAGGGTGGCGCAAAAAACTTTGAATCATATAGAAGTACCATTTTCCCAACCTTAAGTTTCTTATCCTTGATGTGCCTATCATGCCATGCCTTCTGCCTAGATTTTTCTTGCTTCTGACTCCATCTTGTTATGGCGTTCCTTTCATCCAGCTACATCAGTTTATCAATACATTCTTCCAATGCCTGCTCATCAACCATACCTCCTGCGTGCACAATACATAAAGAAGGTAACATGAATTCCATGGGGAGAACTACCTCTACACCAAACACCAACTGAAAGGGTGTTGCTTTATTTAACCTCTTGTAGGTTGTCTTGTATGCCCAAAGTACCATATAAACCTTGTCATCCCAATCTCTCCTTCCAACATCACAATTTTTGTCAAGGTATGGCTCAATATCTTGTTGAAGGCCTCAACAGTACCATTTTTCTGAGGGTGATAAGGGGTTGTCCAATGGTGTGCAACCATAAATTCATCCAATAATATCCCGATAGTCTCATTAAGGAAATGAGTACCCCTATCACTTGTTAAACTTAAAGGCCATCCATGTACTTGCTAATAATATTTTCCCACAGAAACCTTGTTGTTGTAGCTGCTGTGCAATCCTTTGTAGGTGCCCGCTTCTTCCCACATTGTAAGATAATATGTACAAGTTATAATATAGCACATGATCTTGTCCTGTGCATGCAGCTGGGGAAATAGGGCCCACAAAGTCAATTGCCCACTTCTCAAAGGGTTTTGCACTAGTAATAGGCCTCAAAGTGCATTTCATCTCGTTGTCCATGATTTCCAAGATAGATGACAATGCTCACATGCCTTACAATATGCTTTCCAATCCAAAATATAATGTTTCACCCACCATAGACCAGCTAGTAGAATCTTACGTGATGGTGACATCCCCTGCATAGTCTCCACCTACAAATACCGCCATGATCCTCTGCCATAATTGCGTTGCCCTCATGTTCAAGCACACACTAGGCATAAAACTTTTGTCATGGCCTAACTTGTATAAGTCTCCATTGATCAACATGTAAGGCACGACGTTGAATAACAAGTTATTTCTTTTCTAAATCCTTCATTCCTTTAGGCGCATCACACCTATGTGCGTAAAAAGACAGTAATATCCTCCAAGTCCAAGGACGTGCCAATTCAACCTGAACAGTCTAGGCATATGGCATTGTGTCCTCAATGCTCTATGCATCCTCCTTCTGGATTGAATCAATTGATAAATATGTACACACTGAACTAATAAATTCTCTAACCTGGCTCAACCACCACCGTAAAATGCGAACTCCTGAAAACAATAGAAACCAACGCATGTCATATGTAGCCCCTGTACAACACGGGCTTATTCACCAAGTAATTCAATGCCATGTGGTACTATATAAAAGATGAAAAGGTGTAGCCAACAAAATAACGTCAAAACTTATGGAGCACATAGATCATAGACAAGGCCTCACGCTCTGTCATTAAGTAATTTTTGTTCTGCAAGAGTCAACTTCCTACTATAAATAAAATAGGATGATTGATCGAATCCCTTCTCATCATAGTTGAGCTAATACCACACCAATGGCCATGCCATGAGGCATCTACATGAACATGAAAGGTTCTTGGTCCATGAAGGAAAGCGCAAAATAGGAACTGTAGTAAGTCATTTTCCTTCAAGTGTGTCAAACTCAAGTGACTGTTGTGCCTCAACTCCACTAGAAATTTCCTTTTCCCTTGAGTAATTCTTCTAAAGGGTACAGCTGATCTTGATCATGATCCCCTTAATAAATTTTCTATGTAAATAACATGTGTGCCCCAATAATCCGCGTACCTCACTCTGAGATAGTAGGCTCTTCTAATCCTGAAAATGACAACTACCTTAGTAGGATCCACTACCAAACCCTCTTTATAGATGATGTGTCCTAGAAAAATTCCAAATGGTGTGGAAAAATATACACTTCTTAATGTTTAAATATATGCTCACTTTTCGACACCTCTGAAAAACATCAGCCTCAGATTATCATAATGATCCTTCACAAGCACATAGATTATCCAATCATCCATTTGATACACTTGCAATAACTTTTGTGAATAAAATCCTCAAAACACTTTTGCCACTATGCATGAAAATACTGTAGGTGCATTCTTTAATCCAAATTGGCATAACTGTGTATGCGAAAATTCCCCAACTTCTGGTGACCAGTTGTCTTGTCTTAGATCCTCGCTCAAAGCTATCCTTACCTGATGATATCTAGATAATCCATTAGTGAAGGACATACATATTTCGCACCCTACAACACCTTCCAAGATTTCCACAGTAAATGGTGTGGGAAAGGGATCAATCACATTATGCAAAATTTAACTCCCTGTAATCCACACAAATCATAATTTTAACATCTTTCTTAATGTTGATCACCATAAGGCTCATCCCTTCTGACTCCTTGATGGGCAGAATGATTCCAAAAATTAACATTTCAGATGGGAATTTCTTCTTTTACAAAACTTACGTGCACAAGTTCAAATTCATCCAAATGTAAGGCCTCTTCCGGACTGGGACGCCAAATTCTTTTAGATTTAATATTCATCTCTCCCAATGATTCATGCACGGCTTTAAGTTCATGATAACCTCTAGGGAATAATTCCTGAAATGGTTCACACAATAACTCAATGATTTTAGAAACTTCATAGTTAGACCAATAATCTCTGAAATAATGGATTCCTTGGGTTCAACATCATAGTTTCAATGTTCACTTTCTTGGTCTTCATAGGTTCATGGTAAGCATGCACACTTTATCATCTGACATTTAAGACTTTCACATGTACCCTCGATGTGCTCAATGCTCTAAGTTCTCTACATCTTCATCATCAACCATGTAGATCAACCTTACCCTTTTCTCTTTCTAGATCCGTGCACCCAAGCTTCTCACATCTGTTTCTTCCTCTTTAAATTGCACGCTACATACAGGTCTGATACTCAACTAATGACAGCTCCTGAAGTAACTCTTCAGTTTTTTCATATGCGATCCCATAATAAAGTGCTTTCATAACTTGTAATGCCTCATTCACCAGACGTTTAGAAGAAAAAGTAATCAATGAATGTCTGAGTCATACCTTCAGTAAGTTCTTGTCAATTTCTAGTAACCCTATTCAATTCAACTCTCAAGTAGACATACTATCCATGTGCGCAAGCCTCGCGATATGAAATAAAACTTGTGCAATACCCAAAACAAAGGTGTTAAAGCTTCCCTTCCTCTAATTGTCTACAAGTCTCTCACATTGCTGAATGAGGTGTTGAATAAGGATCATTACCATGAAATGCACAGATCTGAGTAGGCGCATTACTTCTTAAAAACACGATTAGATAAAGCAATCCTTACTTCTCTTCACTCCAAAAGATTATCCATGTGAACCATCCACAAGCGCATTGTCTCCCGTTAAAGTAATACACTAACATGTTCCTTCTTTCCACATGAACAATTCCCATTTAACTTCCATCAACAAGCAAGAATACTTTCGGATACATTCTCTTCACCAATTTACTTTGGTACGTGGTTGTTACCCAAATTCCTGATACTACGTGGCTTACTTATGCATGCGTAGCTGACACTTCGTACTTCACACCCAACCATTTCATAAGTTTCATGTGCCTAATTGTCACATGCAACACTTGTAGTATTTCTAATGGACTATGCATCATCCCACTGGAGAACTCCTTCTTTTGATGGCTCAAGAACTTCTGGATATCGAATGGTGCACACATAAATTCTGTTCAAGTCTTCTTCACTTAAGGGTTCTACATAAGGTGTAGATTTCCCATCTATTAAAGGGATAATAACATGTTATTCCTTATTCTCAAAGCTGATGTACCCCTTATTGAAGCGCAAAGGTCAGTGTTTTTTTGCATAGCACCAAGGGCACCCAAGTAATGCTGAGAAATTTTTTTGCTTCTCCAAGCACTAAGACCTCAAAGTCCCTAGTGAACTTGGCCCCCTGTATAGTAATGGATGCATCTTTTAAAACTCCAATGGGCATGTAGCCTTCAGTTTGGTTTTCCATGAACAACACATTAGAAGATGGTTATAATGGAGGTCTTCCCATTTGAACCCAGGCATCCAAAGTGAGTACATTTACTTTTGTGCCTATGTCAATCAAGATGTTACTCAAAATCCAACCATCAACAACAAAATTTAGAGTAATCTCCTTGTCATAATCCAAATTGTTCTGGAGGAATATTAGCATGCAAAATTTGTCTCTCATGCTCAGTCCTAGTGCATGCTGAGTGTTTCCCTTCAACCAATTCCCTAACAATGGAATAATGTTTTCTTAGCGAAGCATCTTGCAAACCTCTTTCAAATCATCAACATTATGTCTGATGGAGATCAACTGCTTTCTTTTGTTCTAACTTCCACGACTGTTCCTTCAAACAATGTATCTCACCTGTAAATTCTGAATTACCTCCATGGTTTCTTGATAAACCTCTTTCTGATGCATAGGGTCTGGATACTTGGCATGTAGGACTTCCTCTTTTGTAATGGTAGGTTTTTTGTTGTAGTATTTCCCTGGCGCACTCAGCCTCAATGTGTGTAGTAATCTTCACAGGCATCAACTTGGATATCTGACACTAACTTTGGCATCCATTGGTCTTCCACTATGCGTTGTACTCTAACCATTCCCGTGCCCTTATTTTCATGTTTATGTTTCTTTCTTAAGTGTTCATACAAGTCTGGGCATTCTTCATAACTATGATTCTTTCCACAAAAAAGAACACACAATATTCTGTCGACATTCGCACCTATAGTGATCAAGAGATCCACATGTATAACAAGTTCCATGAGGGAAATCACTCCTTTTGCCCCTATGACCTCATCCTCTGAATCTGCCTCTGTAACCTCGACCTCTACCACAGCCTCCATCAGAACACCCCTCACTATGATCATAGTCATGATGCTCACCCTTTTTCCTTGGAATTATTTAGTAACACCAGTCTTGTCATACGCCAATATCAATGGCATCCATGGATCTGATCAATCAACCTGCAATCTTCAGTATCATGAGTCAAGGACCTGCAAATCTTACAATAACTAGACAGATTCTTTCTTATTGTGTGCTGCAACAATGGGCACCATCTTGAACTGTGGTCCAAGTGACATATCTCGCAATCCAACAACAAGGAGTGTATTGATTTCCAAGGGAAATTATCCTTAGTATGCCCCTCTACTTCAAAATTTGTACACCAAATTCCATTGTGTGTCTCATGTGCTGAATTAACAAATAATTTCTCCAACTGGTTTCACCATTGTTGCTATTTGATCTTCCAAGAATGGGCTTACTCTTTGTTTCCACACTTCCTACTACCTCAGCATGCAGAGTCTGCTTCAAGTGCCTCGCATGGATCATGTATAAGTCTTATGTGAAAGCACTCTTCTAAAAGGCATGATCAATCCCCCAACGAACCATTGTGCATGTTGGCTTGTGTGGATGTCATAAGATAACTTAGGAAAAAGATAATCTTGAACTCGAGCATCATATTCCAAACACTTTCAGTAGTGCCCTTCTTAATGTCTTTGAGCGCACTCTTATGCTTTTCTGCTCGAACTTAGGGATATAAAATTCCTTTAAGAAAGCATCTCCCAACGCCGTATAGTCCACAGAAGTCTGATTAGGATCCAAACTTTTTGTACCATCTATGTGCGCATCCCTGTAATGTAGTTACAAACTAACTTACCTTGTGCTCTAGGATTCGTAATCCCCTTTGCGTGCCACAGTATTTCACACATATGCACATGTTCTGCTGCATCTTCAATGTCTCTATACTCCAGAAGATGAAGAGACATCTCCATGTATAATTTGCTGAGGTTAGTGCGGACCTTTGCCCAACAGATCCATAGAGCCTGTATTTCCTCCTGTATTTCCACCACCTCCAGATCCACTAGATCCTCCAGCACCCGAGCCACCTGATCCTCCTGATCCACCCCCTAATAGTAAGGAAAAGGACCAGAGGATGCACTGCTCTATGTGTTCAACATGGTTGTGCTAAACTGAACACGCACACTTTCTGCGAAGTTGTACACTACTTCCAAATGTGATGCCATGGTTGTGTGCGTGCCTATGTTTTGTGTCGACAATGATGTGCTATAAAACATACCTCCAACTAGTCCTCCAAATAAATTAGATGATGACTTGCGCCATAAATGAATAAGCTCCCTGATTAAATCTTGAACTTGACTGCAAATTAACTCTATCTAGTGCAACTCTACTACTCACACTAGCTTTACTGATTACCGACTACCATAGAAACTATAAAACCAAGTTCAAGGGCTAGGTCTGCTAGGTATATTCAGATGTGCACCTGCGGCCCATGTCATATGTACCGACATGCTCTCATTTGAGGCTAAAGAGGATCTCCTTACCATGCTTTCCCAAATGGGGGGAGATCTAGACGCTCTAGCTTAATGTCTTCCACGTGAGCTCTGAATCCTTCACGAGCCATCTCTCTCCACAATGGCATCCATGTTCTGTAACTTCACGTTGCTTCTCTAAATCCCTCTCATAGCACCTCATTGAACATCAAGCCACCTTTACTTCCCTCTGTCTTTCTGTCACTAGGGCTACCATCCTTACCAAACCTTCTCGTGCCCCCATGCGTGGTGGGGTTTAGTTAGCCATCAGAATTCTCTTCCAAATCCAGGGTTACAATCAGGGTATTGATCGCCAATGGAATACCGCATGCAAATATGATCCTCTAGGTTCAGTGTAAAAACTATGAAACTTAGCAACCTCCAGGAAAGAGTAAGTTAAAACTATGTACTCAACAATATAATTGTTTAAAATACCACAGAACCAAGACATCCACAGAGTGCGCTCCAAATCAAATATGCATCATACAAGGCCTAGAATTATTCCTCTGCATCCAAATAAACATGTGCGAAACCTCTCATTCCTCTTAAATGCATAAGCAACCAGCCACTCCGTATAACTCTATGAGAAAGATGGCAAAGAATGTCTCATACAATGCATCCTTACAGATTTTTCTCAACCCATGCGTACATGCATTAAAATCATGTCCAATGTTGAATATGCGAGCATACTCTTCTTCCAGATATTCTAACCACTCCTCAATACTGGCCAAGGTCAATCAGATATGTCTTCATCATGCAACATCCTAAAAAACAACTAAGAAAGAGGTCTCGGAAATGGAACCAATGTTGTAGCCCAGAATTCACTATCAAATAACCCAAGGTGTGCAGACACATCACTCATCTTGAACTGAGCACTCACCTGAAGCGCGCAAGGGTACCAAGTCCCCCTTTAGAGTTGCTTTTCCAAAATGTTAGCATGATTATGCATATGTATATATCCAGGATTTCATAACAGAATAGTAAACAATCCACAAGTGCATAAACCAGATCTAGATCTAAACCATATGAAAGATTGACTAAACATTGATTATAATGATATTTACCATACAAGATCCATGCTCAGTCATATATCATATCAATATCCATCCAATATGATCCATTATATTAAATACTATAAAACAAAGAAGCTTCATACATCATAGAAATGTCATCATGGGTCATGCGCGTGAACAAAACTAATAACATAACTTTACAATCAAAACAATATCAATAGGTCTCTCTAAACTGTGAAAATCAATACGTGTGTGTGTGTGTGTGTGTGTGTGTGTGTAGGTGTGTGTGGGAGGGGAATTTCCCCCTTCACCATCCATGTACCTTCTAAAAATAGGCCGACATGCTAATATTAGCCATGCACCTTTACAAGAGAATATAAAAGCATGCAAGTGCTTAATAACAAATATTCTAAAGTTAACTCCTTGTATAGATCCTATTAATAGATTAAAATCTTGCATGGCACTCGAACTGCTGCAAATCCCAAAAATAGCCTTGGCATGAACTACAAGTCTCCATATCTTTGCATGCTCTGCACTCTATGTCCCAAAAATAGCCTCATACCAAAAATGGCTAAGTCATGATTCCAAGTGTGCCTTGCCTGACTACTTTTTTACACGCACTTTACGCACACCAAGTCTGCACGTCTAAACCTTACATGCTTACCATACTTGGGCCATATTTGTTAGCCCAACGTGTACGAACTGTACATAATCCCAAACACTAACATTGATGTGGGTGTTTTACCCATGGTTAGAATTTTGGGTCAATTAAGATGGTTATAGGGGGTTCACACATTTGTGGGCCTAATATTTTATATAAAAGCATATTCTAGTCATTCAGAGGTTCTAAAATTTGTTTAGCTCCATTAAGATATTAGAACGAATCATCTTGTAGACATCTATATTCCACTTTTGCAATCTTATTGCCAAACGCATGCAAATCACTCTCATTCTTACCAACTCTATTGTAATTAGTGATTTTCACTAATCAACTAACGCTTTCCCTCTATTCGGGTTAATTAACACTGCTTTGCTAATCATCCACCCTTTTCTAATTCAGAATGTCAATTGACATCAAATCGGAAGTTTTTATCCTCTTCTGGGCAACAAGTAGCGTTATTAGCTAATTAAGCCTATTTTCCCCTTGTTTTGGTCAATATACCCTACTATTGACTTTAACCCGTCTTCCAACCACCCAAAATCACCCTATTCACCTCCACAACATCTCAACAAGCTTCAAAAGCTTATCCTAGCCTCATAGTTGACCCTAAGCGGTTGATTAAGGCGCCCACATCTTAATCACTTGGTAATTCACTGATTGGGATTAGCAATGCCTAATCATGATTATAAGTTCTAATCTAATTTGGGGATTTTAGTCCCACATGCACCAAAATACGAGTTTCTCCCAAAAGGAAAACTATGAAAAGAGTGCACCTCATTCCTTTATACTTTACACCATGTTTTTATTAGTAGCCTCATATAAGATATATGTTAAAGAACCTAAACGTAGACATAATATTATTCTAAGGAGAAGACACACAAAGAATACGCCTATGGGAACAAGGCACATTTGAAGGCACAGAATGATAGGGAAGGAAACTCGCGCCAGAGAAGTTTGGTTCAGACTTAGCCATTTTTATGGATACAGGAATATTTTTGGAGATAGCATGCTGGATAAAAATATCGGGATGGAGACTTGTGTGACACGCAAATGGTATTTTTGGAATGAGTGGATGATAAGTGTCATGCATGGTTGAGTTAATAATAGGATTACTTCTTCCAGTTAACTATAAGACATCTATTATTAGAACTTGCATGTGTGCATGTTATTGTAAAGGTGCATGGTTATTATCAACATGTGACCTATTTTGAGAAGTGCATAGGTGGTGAAGGGAAAGTCCCCACCTCTATAAATATGTATTGAACTATGTAGTTTAGAGAGAGACTAGTGTGTGAGTTATTGTAGAGTTATGCTGCTGGATCTGATATGCGCATGACTTATGGTGATACTTTATAATGTAAGAAGCTTCTATGTTTTACAGTGTTTAATGTAATGGATAATATTGGTTGGATAATGGTGTTAGACATAACTGAAACTAGTTCATGTATGGTTAATCTTATTACAGTTATTGTTTAATTCATGATTCTCTAAGATCTAGATCTGGATTATGCACTGTGGAATGTTTATGTTTAATTATGGATTTGAATATGTCTTATCTTCATCACACTAACATCCTACATAAGAAACTCTAAAGAGGGGTCCTAGTACCTTTGCGCACTTTGGGTGAGCTCTCAGCTCAGGATGGGTGATGTGCCAGCGTGCCTAGGTTATTCACAGTAGATTCTAGGTTGCATCATTGGTTCCATTTTATAGGACCTCTTTTTTTAGCTGTTTTCAGGATGTTTCGCGATGAAGACGTACCAGTTGACCTTAGCAAGTGTTGAGGAGTGGATAAAAGATCTAGAAGAAGAGTACGCTTGGAGGTTCAACACTGGATTTGAGTTTGACGCATGCACGTGCATGGGTGGAGTAGAATTTGTATGACTGTTTGTATGAGAGATTGTTTGCTATATCTTTCTGGTAGAGCTATACGAGTGGCTGGTTGCTTATGCGTCTAAAAGGAATTGGAGGTATCACACACTTGTCTAGACACAAGAATAATTTCAAGCCCTTTATGATGCTGATTTGATTTGGACGTGCGTTGTGGACACTTGGTTCCATGGTGTTCTGAATAGCTATATTTTGGAGTACTCAATTTCCACTTACTCTTGCCCTGGAGGTAGTTGAGTTTCAGTTTTTACGTTATCCTAGGGGAACTTATTTGCAAGGCATTCCACTGTGAAATCAAAATCTTGATGGTAACCTTGAACTTGGAAGAAAAGCTGATGGCTAGCTAAACCCTACCATGTGCTTGGGGGCAGGAGCAGGTTTGGTGAAGGATGGTGGACCTAGCGGTAGAGAGGCAAAGAGAAGAAAGTAACTTAAGTACAATGAGGTGCGTGAGAGGGAGATAGAGAAGTATTGTGATATTACAGAATGGATGGCATTGAGGAGAGAGATGGCTCGTGAAGGATTTGGAGCTCATGCAGAAGGCATGGAGCCAAGAGCATCTGAGAACTCCCCCATTTGGGAAAGCATGATAGGGAACCCTCCTCAGCCTCATATGGGATCAGTGCCAGTAGAGACAACATGGGCCATGGGCACACATCTGAATCTACCTAGCAACCTAGCCCTTGTGCTTGGTTTTCTAGTATCTAGTATAACCAGTAGTCAACAAGCTAGTTTGGGGAGTAGTAGAAAAGGAGTAAATCAAGTAGAAAGTGCATCTATGGCCAGGAAAATGTCTTATTTTTTATTTGGAGGTACCTTTTCAGGTGCATTTTGGCACATAACTCAAGCGTGTAGAATTTTGGACTCACTTCTGGGAGTAGTACCACCTCGCAGACTATAGGAGTTCAGTTTAGTACCACTTTTGGGACACAGGGTAGTACATCCACTGGTCCACTTCCAGCTATAGGTGGAGGATCAGGGGGCATAGGTGGCTCTAGTTCTGGTGGATCTGGTGGGTCTGGAGGTAGAGGTAACACAGGAGGTTCTGGATTAGGTGGGCATGGTCCTCACCAACCCCAGAATATTTACATGGAGATGTCACTTCATCTTCCAGAGTATAGGGGAATAGAAGATGTTGTTGAACATGTGCACATGTGTGAGATACTGTGGTGTGAAAAAGGAATCATGGCTTCTGAGCGCAAGGCAAGTCAGTTTGTAACTACATTGCAGGGACGTGCACACAGTTGGTACAGGAAGTTTGACCCTGATCAGACTTGCATAGATTATGCAACATTAAAGGATGCTTTCCTTAAGGAGTTTTATATCCCTGAGTTTGAGCAGAAGAGTATAAGTGCGCTCAAGGATATTAAGCAGGGCACTACTGAGAGTGTTCAGGAATATGATGCCCATTTCAAAACACTTTTGTCTAAACTTTCGTATGATATTCATGCAAGCCAACATGCACAGTGGTTCGTTGGGGGTTTGATCACACCATTTAGGAGGGCACTTGTCACATAAGACATATACGGACCCGCACAAAGAACTTGAAGCATCGTTGCATGCTGAGGAAGTCAGAAGTATAGACACTAGAGTGAGCCCATTCCTGGAAGCACAGATTGCAGCTATGGAAAAGCAGTTGGAGAAACTATTAGCAAATTCAGCACATGAGATGTGCACTGGGATTTGGTGTACATATTGTGAAGTGGAAGGGCACACTAAAGATAGTTATCCCCATAGGTCAGTACATTCATTGTTGCTAGACTGTGAGATATGTCATTTAGACCATGATGTAAGCCATTGCCCATTATTACAACATGTGATAAGAAAGAATGTATCTTGCTATTGTAATATTTTTCGGTCCATAACTCACAATACAGAAGACTACAAGTTGATTGGTCAGATCCATGATGCCATAGATATTGGTGTGTGATAGACAGGAGTATCAGATAATTCTAAAAGTAAAAATGAGCACCATGATTGTGATCACAACCAAGGGTGCTATGATCGGAATGAAGGGAATTTTGAAGGAGGTCATGGTAGAGGTCGAGGATACCATGGTGGATTCGGGGGCCGAGGCCATGGTGGTGGATGAGGTGAGTTTCCTCGTGGAACGTGTTTTACATGTGGATCTCCTGACCACTACAGGCATGAATGTCCTCAGAATATTACTTGTTATTTTTGTGGGAAGAATCATAACTATGAGGAATGCCCTAGACTTATATGAGCATCTTAGTAAGCAACATAAACAAGAGAACAAGGGTTCAAGGATGGTTAGAATACAACGTGCCATAAAAATCAGTGGATGCCAAAGTTGGCACCAGAACCTGAGGTAGTACCTGTGAAGATTACTACACACGCTGAAGTTGTGCGTGCACCAGAGAGATGTTACAGTAGAAGCCTACCATCACTAAGGAGGAAGTTTTACATGCAAGGTACCCAGATCCTACACATCAGAAGGAGGTTTATCAGGAAACCATGGAGGTACTCAGAAATCTTCAGGGTGAAATACAATGTTTAAAGGAACAGTCAAGGAAGTTGGAACAAAAGAAGGCAGCAGAGATGGTCCAATTGATGTTGATGATTTGAAAGAGGTATGCAAGATGTTGCACTAGGAGAATATCATTCCATTACTAGGGAATTGGTTAAAGGGGAACACTCTTCGCGTACAAGTATTGAGAATGGATGGTAGATCCTGCATGCTAATATTCCCCCTCATAGCTTGGATTATGACAAGGAGATCACTCTGAATGTTGTTGTGGATGGGTGGCTTTTGAGTAATATATTGATTGACACAGGTGCAGAAGTGAATGTGCTTACTTTAGATGCATGGGTACAGATGGGAAGACCTCCATTACAAGTCATCCTCTAATGTATTGTTTATGGCTAATCGAACTAAGGCCACTCCAATCAGAGTTTTAAAGGATGCATCCATTACTATACAAGGGGCCAAGTTCACTGGGGACTTTGAGGTCTTAGCACTTGCAGAAGCAGATAACTTCCCATCTCTACTTGGGTGCCCTTGGTGTTATGCAAATAATGTTGATCTATGGTTCAACAAGGGGTATATAAGTTTTGAGAACAAGGAAGAAAGATTTATTATCCCTTTGACAGATGGGAAATCTACACCTTATGTTGAACCATTGAGTGAGGAAGACCTAAACAGAATTTATGTATGCACCATTCGGGATCCGGAAGTACTTGAGCCATCTAAGGAAGGAATCCTCTAGTGGGAAGATGCACAATCTATTAGTGATACTACAAGTATTTCTTGTGATAATTGGGCACATGACACCTATGAGATGGTTGGGTGTGAAGTAAGAAGCACATTTACAAAAAGAGAAGAAACCCTCGTTGTATTAGGAGAATAGGTAACAACTTTGTACCTCGGTATACTAGGAGAAGGAGATCCTACGGTATTCCTGCACCATGGAGGAGTAGTGGAAAAATCAAGTGGAAAGAAGAAATATGTTAGTGTATACCCTGTGTGGGATGGACAACGCACTGGTGGATGGTTCACAGGGATAATCTCATAGAATGGAATGAAGTAAGAATTGCTCTAACAACCGGTTTCTTCAGGAGCAATGTGCCTACTCAAATCTACATATATCATGGTAATCAACATGTTCAGCACCACATTCAGTAGTGTGAGAGACTCTGGACAGTGGGGTAGGAAGCTTTACCACCTTCACTTTGGGTGCACAAACTTTATTCCACTTTGCAAGGTTGCGCACATGCTTGGTATGTTTATGCAGAACTGCATAGGGAGACTGGAAATTGGAAAGGACTTGATTGTAGGAATGACCCAGACTTTTGAGTACTTTTCTACTAAACCTCCTAGTAAGAGAGGCATTATGGGTTATGGAGCACTTGACTATGGGAGATAATTCCAAGGCTGAAGAACTCATTCAGGAGTTATTTGGTGAGGAAGAACAAGGAGTGCATTTTGATGAAGTAGATGATATAGATGTGATCTATTTACGTGCGCTTGCTTTGAGAAGGAGAAAGGAAAGATGGTCTACATAGTGGATGATGAGGAAGTAGAATATTTGGACATAGCTCATTCAGTAGGTACATGTGAGGTCTTAGACAGTGTGGATAAAAACGTGCGCGCCTATCATGAACCTATGAAGACCAAGAAAGTGAACATTGCATGGATGTTGAACCTAAGGAGGCAATAGTTGGGGATTATTGGTCTGATTCTGAAGTGGCAAAGATAATTGAGTTACTATGTGATTTCCAGGACTTATTCCCTAGGGGCTACCATGAGTTAAAGGGGGTACATGAGTCATTAGGTGAGATGAATATTAAGCTAAAGGAAGGAGTGTGCCCGGTCAGGAAGAGACCTTACAGGATGAACCCGAACCTGCACATAAAAGTTAAAGAAGAAATTGACAAAATGCTGAAATCTGGCATCATTAAGCCCCTAGAGGAGTCAGAGTGGGTTAGCCCCATGGTAATCAGTATAAAGAAAGATGGTCAGATTAGGATTTGTGTGGATTACAGGGAGTTGAATGTTGCATGTGTGATTGATCCTTTTCCTATGCCTTTCACTGAGGAAATATTAGAAGGCGTTGCAGGGCATGAAGTTTACTCTTTCACAGATGGATTCTCAAGGTATCACCAGGTTAGAATTGCACAGGAGGATCAAGAGAAAATGACTTTCACCACTGAATGGGGAAGCTTTGCATATACAGTGATGCCCTTTGGTTTGAAGAACGCGCCTGCTTGTATTTTCATGCATAGTTGTTCAAGCATTCCAGGATTTTATTCACAAATTCTTACAGGTTTACTTGGATGATTGGATGGTATATGGGCTTGTTAAGGATCATTGTGACAATTTGTGCTTAATGTTTGAAATATGTAGACAGTTAAGCATCTCTTTAAACATCAAGAAGTGTGTGTTTGCTACACCTTTTGGAACTCTGTTAGGGCATATCATCTGCAAGGAAGGTTTGTTAGTAGATCCAGCTAAGGTTGTAGTTATTGTAGGCCTGGAGGAGCCTACCAGTCAGAGTGAGGTGCGTGGATTCTTGGGCCACACAGGGTATTATAGAAAATTTATCAAAGGGTATGCAAAGATTGTCACACCCCTGGAAGAGTTACTAAAAGGAAAAGGGACATTCTATTGGAGAGAACTGCAACAACATGCATTTGAGGCATTAAAGGAGAGACTTACTACAAACGCCTATTCTATCATTTTCCCTCATGGAACCAACCATTTCACGTACATGTGGATGCCTCTGGCACAACCATTGGTGCACAGTGTTAGCTCAGCCTAGAGAAGGTATTATAGATCATCCTATCTGTTTTGCTAGTAGAAAGTTGACTCCTACAGAACAGAATTATACAACTACAGAGCGTGAGGCCTTGTCAATGATCTATGTGCTGCATAATTTAGACAGTACTTGCTAGCAACACCCTTTGTATTTTATACTGATCACATGGCATTAAAATACTTGGTAAATAAGCCCATTTTACAGGGGCGCATATGTCGATGGGTGCTCTTATTCCAAGAATTTGACTTTACAGTCGTGGTAAAACCAGGTAAAAGTAATTCTGGCCCAGACCACTTATCAAGGATTCAATCAGGGAGGACACGTAGACAATTGAAGATACAATGTTGGATGCACAGTTGTACAGGTTACATCGTGCCTTCAGAATTGGAGGATATTGTTGTCTTTTTATGCACATGTATGACACCAGAAGGAATGAAAGCCTTAGAGAAGAAACAACTTGCAATTCATGTGGACACCCTTCATGTTGATCAGTGGTGACTTATACAAACTAGGTCGAGATGAAGTATTGTGCCGGTGTGTACTGGAACATGAGAGCACATGGATATCATGGAAGAGGCTCATGGTGGTATTGCAGGTGGGCATTATGCAGGTGACGCCACTGCATGCACAAGATTCTACTTGTTGGATTATGGTGGGAGACCCTGTACAAGGATTGTAAAGAGTATTGTAAGGTGTGTGATCACTGTCAGTGCCTTGGAAAACCTGGGAAAAGAGATGAAATGCCTTTGAGGCTATTACTAGTGCAGAGCCATTTGAAAAATGGGCTATAGACTTTGTGGGTCCTATTTCCCCAGCCGTGTGTAGAACTGGATCACGCTACATCATCACTTGCATAGATTATCTTACAAGGTGGGTAGAAGCAACACCTACAAAGGATTGTACAACAGCTACAACAAGCAAGGTTCTTATGGGAAAATATTCTCACTAGATATGGATGTCCATTGAGTTTGACAAGTGATAGGGGCACACACTTTTTGAATGAGATGATTAGGATATTGTTGGATGAGTTTATGGTCGTTGCACCACAAGACTACACCTTATCACCCTCAAGAAAATGGGACTACTGAGGCTTTCAACAAGATATTGAGCCAGACCTTGACAAAAAATTTGTGATGTTGGAAGGAAAGATTGGGATGATAAATTTTTTTGTTGTACTTTGGGCATATAGAACAACCTACAAGAGGTTGAATAAGGCCACACCCTTTCAGTTGGTGTTTGGCATAGAAGTAAGTTCTTCCCAATGGAATTCATGTTACCATCATTGTGTATTGCACGCTAGAGGTCTAGCAGATGAACAAGCATTAGAAGAAATAATTGACAAGTTAATACAGTTGGATGAGAGGCGTGCCATAGCACGTTGGAGTCAGAAGCAGGAAAAGGCTAGGCAGAAGGCATGGCATGACAGACACATTAAGGAAAAGAAGCTTGAGGTTGGATAGATGGTACTTCTTTATGATTCCAAGTTTCTGCATGCCATCCAGGAAAACTTAAGGTGCATTGGTTGGGACCGTATGTTATCACTCACATCCTTGAAACAGGTGCTTGTCAGTTAGAGGTGCTTGATGGAACATGGTTACCCAGTTACTTTAATGGGAGTAGGCTGAAGCCCTACTATAAATAAGTCTTCTTGGTGTTTGTAATAAGGCAGTATTTCCATTTAGTATAGATTTCCCTTTCTGTATTTCTTTTAATGTATTTCCTTCTTTGTCGCTATGCTTTGTCAATTTAGTTTGGTGTTTTGTGTAATAAGCATGTTTGCGTGCTGGAAGCTAATTACAATCTGAAGTATTTTTATGCGTAGAGGACTGCACATACCATTGGTGTGGGGTGGTTGTTATTTGTTATTCAAAAAATGGGTACACATAAGAACATATTGTTACAGGTGCTATTTAAAGATGGAAGGAAGCTGCTAGAAAGAAGATTGATCCTAGAGAAGACCATAGTTGGAAATAAATGAATGAATAGTATAACATGAGGTAAGTTGCGGCCGTGGAAACTACTAGGGGAAGGCACAGTGGTGAGGTACTTCAGTGCATGGAAGCATGCAGAAGAGAAGTCTGTAGCCAGAAGGTAGGAAGGCACGCTAGAAGGTTATAGCTGGGGTGCGAAGGTGTACCACGTGGAAATTGGGAAAATGGTCAATTAATGAGAGGATTGGTGGTAGGTGAAGGAGCAATAAATGCACTAAATTTTTGAAAATCTATATAAGGATGTGATGCGGGTTCATTTTTACCTTTGCGATCACAAGTATTCAAGTGAGCTAAGTGTGACCGAGCCAAGTGAAATGTGTTGAGGTGTAGAGAGCTATGAAACCAGACATGTGGAGAGTAGATTTGTGCATGGAAGTGGCTTGCATCCCCATTGGTGAAGGGTTTGAGCAACAGAAGCATTGAGAAGGAGCTAGGGCACATGCAGTTTCGAGCTAGGGCACATGGTTTTGAGCTAGGGTTTGAGCTTACTCGACACAGAAGACAAAAGGTGGGATTTTTATAATGGCACCAAAGAAAGCACCTGTAGCAGGTATGAAGGGGAAGAAAAAGGTGGAAGTTGAGGTCGAAATTGCTCCCGAGAGAAATTTTTTAGAGATGCAGTATCCAGAAGGAGTGATAGTCAAATGGGATTGGGATTCCCACATCCTCAGATGTAAAGTAAGTGATTACAACCACCACACCACTGACAACAAGGGAGAGTTGGATGCTTTGTTGAATAAGAAGACCAACAAGTGCATGGTGGATGACATGCCAGTGTATGATGATGTTGGGGAGAAGTTTCTCAAGAAGGTAGGGGTTTATCAACTATATGAACTCCCATATTTTGGAAAACTAGAAGCTTTATACCAATGGCTTATGAGAAGAGTCCATGAGGACTTCTTCTATTTTGCTGGATGGAGGGTAAGGATCACAACAGCCCTAATTGCTACATTGATAGGATTGAAGGGCACATGGATAGATATTATTAGTGATCTGACTGATAAGGTAGTTGTTATAGCCACCAGCAAGGAGTTGGGATACTCCAAGGGTCGCATGTGGAATGGACATATACAAATTAAGGAAGTATCCTGTGGTGCAGGAAAGCTGTGCACCTGCTCACTAAGTTGAATGATCAAGAGAGATGGTCATAGGTAAATACCATGTGGCTATATATCATGCAAAGAAAATGTCAGAAGGAGAAGTCTACAATTTAGATAGGCTACATAGCAGAGACAATTACTGAGGAAGCGTGCACAGGTGAGAAGATAAGTTTTGGCGCTATTCTATTATCTCTTGTCTTTGTAGAAATTGGAGTGCCTGATGGGCCAAAGAACAAAATTTGGGAATACCCCACAGAGAAAAAGTCCCTCATGGAGAGGTTTGAGAAATACTTATGTGAAGGAACAATGAGTGGCCCATTCAAGACAAAGGGCAGAACTATGGTATGACCGACTTTGTGTGGCATTTGAGGAGGAATGGCACATTCCAAAGGAGCTACCCTTAGTAGTGGGAAAGGCAGTACAGTTCATGGTGTATCAGCATTTTTGCATCATGCGGTTTGCAATGAAGGATGGGACATGGAGTCCATGGTGCAAACTTCCCTATGCCTTCACAGTGCGCTACTTCCAGGCCTTAGTTCATAGGTTTACTAATGTGCACCGGTTGAACTTCAAATGCAGACAAGGTAGATTGTGACTACCATACTCTCAGAAAAACATATGTTTATCCAGGTCGGTCTGCCTACATTGAGAGGCTCATTTCAGATGTTATAAATATGAAGCTGAGTAAGTTTGGCTATTGGGGACAGTGGAGCCACACTCGTATATCTTCAACTTAAGCCTAGGTTGGAGAATAACAAGTATGTGGAGAATGAATTTATGCTCCCAGGGCCGCCTAAGGGAAAACACACAGTTGAGAATGTGGAAGCTCCAAATCCTACCTCGACCATAGAGATAGAGGAGGAAGAAGAACATGAGGATAGTGGAGGCTTGGACCATAGAGGCCGGAGGCAACCCACATAGATAGAGTGGAAAGTGAGCACGCAGATACTCCACCACATGCACAAGAAGGAGAGGAGGACTTGGATGTAGGATGCAGTCCCTGAAGAGTGCCAGTTTAAGAGGGTATTCAGAAGAACCAGGACCCAAGGTGTAGGAACATCACACCTGTACAAAGATCACCTCGACTCTCCCCTTAGAAAGAAGCACTAGAGAAGAAGAGAAGAAGAAATTTGAAGCTTAGTGAGGAGGTGGAGGAGTCCAAAGAGAGCACGCCTGGAACCCAGTTCAACCAGAAGATGTGGAGGAGCCCAGGGATGAAGAAATGAGAGATGAAGAAGAAGGGGTGAAAGAAACATAAAGAAATTATATGTGATTAGACCAGCCAGTGCACCTGTTACGACTCAGGTAGGAGAAGGGCCAACTCCAAACCTTGGCACTCATGTTCCTAAGGGGCCAAGGAAAAAGAGAAGTGAAGAGTATGTTGTGCCTAGTATGGGCTATGCTGAGGACACAAGAAAAATCATCTGTGCCCGGTTTCAAAGCACAAGTGGACCTTAAGGAATTATATGGATGGGAGCTGATGGATCCTAGATATGGCCACTACATGTGCACAAGGAAACAACTATCCTGGTCCATGCAGACCCATATGGATGAACCAGATTTTGATGTATGCAAGGAGTCTTGTGTCTCAAGAAGAGTAAAGAAGGCACCACAAAGCAGGCACATGACCATAAAGCCCACTCTTATGTCTGATGAGTAGGTCAGCAATGCCTTAGTCAAGGTATCTGCTGAGGTGGCACGAGAGAAATATTGATAAGGCTGCCACCATTAGAGCGTTGATGGAGGATAACAAGGATAAAACTATAGAGATAGAGTGGTTAAAGGAAGAGAAGGAAAAAATGTGCAAAGAATGAGGCCTTTATTGGCATGGCTGAAGAAATTGGTGATTACATTCTGAAGGCAAGGCCTCATCTTGAACCAAAGGTACCTGAAAAGTTTCCTTCTGCTATGCATTATGTGCGCACTTTGGTTGATTTGGTGTTAGAAGATGGACCACTTAGAATGCCCACACCAAAATATGTTGAACAAGAAGCAGAGAGAGCAAGGGCCTCTATGATTAGAAAAATTTCAACTTATGAGGCATTGCTCCAAACTTTAAAGGATGAGCTGAAGAAAGTAGACCAAGCTCTTAATTTGTGTGTAACACCAGAGGCAGTAATAAGGATCAGGACTCTGGTTGAAGATAATGAAGTCCTGGTAGCAATGAAAGATGAGACTTTAGGGCACACAGAAAGATTGGCACTAGTAAAACAAAAGTGTGAAGCCCTTGCAACAGCCCAAGATCCACATAAGGAGAGGATAGATGAGATTGGGAAGCTCATAGCATAGAAGATGGATCTTCTAGAAGGAATGATGTCTGTTATGGCCAATGTTGTCCGGGGTACTACAGAATGAGAAGGAAAAGATCACTCAGGATGAACTAGATGCCATAGCCACAGACATTCCAGAAAAGACAAGGACAATGCTAGATGACTGGAAAACATTGGAGGTAGAAATAAAACTTGAATATCTAGAGCTAATCCTCCCAGTTGAAGAAGAGGATGCTGTAGAGTGAAGGTTCATTCTTTTGTATAGTGATTCTTTAATTCTTTCATTACTTATTCTTTATTATTTGGGAACATCAAAAAGAATTCCCATTACCTGGGACGACAATGTACTTTAGTGTGGGGTAATGTTGAGCAGACATAATATTGTTCTAAGGAGAAGACACACAAATAATATGTGCATGGGAACAAGGTGCATTTGAAGGCGTGGAATGATAGGGAAGGAAACACGCGCCAAAACAGTTTGGCTCAGGACTTAGCCATTTTTATGGATAGAGGCTATTTTTGGAGATAGCGTGCAGAGCACACATCAGGATGGAGACTTGCGTGACACACGCAAATGGTATTTTGGGAACGAGTGATTGATAAGCGCCATGCATGGTTATAGTTAATAATAGGATTAATTCTTCCAGTTAACTATAGGACATCTATTATTAGCACACTTGCATGTGTGCATGTTATTGTAAAGGTGCATGGCTATTATCAGCATGCGACCTATTTTGAGAAGTGTGTAGGCGGTGAAGGGAAAGTCCCCACCTCTATAAATATGTATTGAACTATGTAGTTTAGAGAGAGACTAGTGTGTGAATTATTGTAGAGTTATGTTGTTGGATTTGATGTGCGCATGACTTATGGATATACTTTATAATGTAAGAAGCTTATGTGTTTTACAGTGTTTAATGTAATGGATGATATTGGCTGGATAATGGTGTTAGACATAACTGAAACTGGTTCATGTATGGTTAATCTTATTATAGTTATTGTTTAATTCATGATTCTCTAAGATCTAGATCTGGATTATGCACTGTGGAATGTTTATGTTTAATTATGGATCTAAATATGTCTTATCTTCATCACACTAACATCCTACACAAGAAAACTCTAAAGAGGGGCCTGGTACCTTTGCGTGCTTCAGGTGAGCGCTCAGCTCAGGCTGGGTGATGTGTCAACGCCTGGGTTATTCATAGTAGATTCTAGGCTCAAACATACTAGTTAGGCATGCTTAGATGCTAGATGTTAGTTTCATTTAATCTCCATTGTGGTACTATTGAGATTTTATCATTGATGTTTTCATTCTTTAGCTTTGCATTTAACTTTAGATCATTATGGTGTTGATCTTGCTTTAAACTGGTTAATTTGTGTTAAAAGTTTGGGGGTGTTATCATTTGGCACACCCAATGGGACTCAAACCCCATTTGCATTTATTCTCAAGTTTTTAAAACATAGTTTAAATTGTTTTAGATTTCAAGTTTTCTTAGATTAACTTCAAATTCATAGATTAGATTCAAATTTTCTAGGTTAAATTCAAAGTTTTCTAGTTTAATTTCAAGTTTCCTAGATTAAATTCAAAGTTTTAAAGCTTTTAGAGTATTTTTCAAAGTTTTTGTAGATCAATTTTTCAAGCTAGGTAGTTGTTTCAGCTATATTAGCAGTAGAAGTTGTGTTTTCACGTTCTTTGTAGGATATAAGGAGGCGAAGCCCTGTCAAAATTGCTTCAAAATACCAAAAATTTGATCTTTTTGAAGAAATTCTTGTCAAAACTTAGATTTTGGTCACCTACATGAAGGCATGCATCTGTGCATCAAAGAGTGCATATGTACATCAAGAAGCACACCTATGCATCAAAGAGTGTGCCCATGCATCAAAGGGGGCGCATGTGCATCACTAGTCACGCATATGTTACACTGAGTGGCATAACCTATCTTCTAGAGGCCATAAATTTTGCTCTCCCGATCTTGAAACGACTCTTTTTTTATGCATTGGAAAGGTATTGAAATGACCTGCGCAATGGTGACATAAATTTGGGTTTTAGAGTTACCAAAAATTTACGATTTTTCATTTTTTAGATAATTAGTCATTTTCTAAACTCATTAACCTTAGGGTTGATGAGTGATTTTGTTTTCATGCTTTGTATGAGTTTGGAATAGGGTTACATATGCTCTTCTCTTGCACCTAGTGTGATCTCGAGAATCAAAAACACCTCTAGACATTCTTTTTACTAATTTGGAGAGTAAGTAAGAAAAATCATCATTCGTTGTTATGCTTAAAGGAATAAACTTTCATTTTGATAGTTGTTTGAACTAGATTAGTGGTAGAAGTCGTGTTTTCATATTCTTTGCAGGATAAAAGGAGGTGAAGTGCTGTCAAAATTCACTCAAAAGGCCAAAGTTTTTATCTTTTTCAAAATTCCATGTCAAAACTCACATTTTGAGCACCTACAGGAAGGGCTGCGCTTGTGCATCAAAGGGGGTGCGTCTGTACATCAAGGAATGCACTTGTACCTCTCTTTTTGCACCTGTGGATAACTGACTATGAAAAAATTGATAGAGGCACACATGTGCATCAAAGATTGTTCCTATGCATCAAAAGGGGCGCTTGTGCATCAAAGGAGGAGCATATGCATCACTAGTCACACATGTGCTACACTAAGTGCATAACCTATCTTCCGGAGGCCATAACATTTGTTCCTGACCTCGAAACGACTCTATTTTTTTGCATTAGAAAGGTATTGAAGTGAAATACGCAATGGTAATATAAATTTGGGTTTTAGAGTTACCAAAAATTTAGGGTATTCATTCTTTTAAAAGTAGTCATTTTCTAACATATCTAACTTATGGTTCGATGAGTGATTATGTTTCATGCTTTTTATGAGTTTGGAATAGGGTTGTGTATGATCTTATCTTGCACCTAGTGTGATCTTTGGAACCAAAAGCACCTCTGAACCACTTTTTACTAATTTGCAGTAAGTAGGAACAATCATCATTCATTTTATGCTTAAGGGAATAAATTTTCATTTTTGACATGTACTTGATCTTTTAGTTTAAGAGCTTTTTCACTTGATAAATAATCAAGGATAAAATTTGTGTATGCTCTTCCCTTGCATCTAGTATGATCTTGGGAACCAAAAAAAGTTTATTCATTCATTAAGAAGCACCTGGATTAATTGGGAATAAACCTTGTTTTACAAATTTGTATGGTAGTTAGTTGATTTACAAGTTTTTCATCTAGCTGGGTTATTTGTTGTGTATGCTCTTCTCTTGCACCTAGTGTGATCTTGAGAAACAAAAGAAACATTTAATCTTCTTTCTATGATATTGTGAATATTTTTGAACTATTAACCATTTTTTTGAAGGACCTAAAATTCTTTTCAAAGAAAGAATGGCTCTCTTCAAACCAAATTTTAACATTCACGTGTGCTTGTAGGTTGCCAAAGGTGGTCAAAACCAAATTACTTAATCCAAAAGATTAAAAAATACACCACTATACAAAACACTTGATTTGCAGGTTGGTTAAGAGCTAAAGCATGTCTACTTAACTAAAACATAACCTCTTTGACATAAGCCTTAATCTCCCAAGAGGGGTGGTTCTAGGAACCCTAAAGTAGTTCATGTAAGAGGGAACCTTGTGAACAAAATAGGAAAGTGCTCCAACCACCCACTTGATTAGTATGCCTTAGTGAGATTAGAGTAAAAGATATATTTATCATGACCCTAGTGAAAGTATAACTAAACACACTTATATGCTCATTATACTGAAGGGGGTAAAGTAAAGCTGAGATACTCCCAAAGTAGTCATTGCAAATTTTTGAGTAAATCGAGCTCGCTCTAGATATCTTGTGACACCTAGAGAGAGAACCCGTAGGTAAGCTTTCCGGCTTGGAGCCAATTTTGTATTAGCCATTATACTTGAGAACTTTCACAAAGTGACAACTTTGTTGTATTCAAACTCTTGATTTTTGAACAAGGGAAAGAATCTCTTAAATTTGAAACCGCATGACATTTCATCACGAAACCTACGACGTGTTAGTTTTCTTAAGTTTTTCATTTGCTCTAAGGCAAGGTGAAACTTTGGTAAAGTATACTTAGTTTGTTTCATCACCATTTGGTCTACTCCTCTATTTTCTTATTACTCATTTTGAGACAAAATAAGAACAAACATACACGAAGACCACTAGAAATAAAGTGTCCACCACTTTTGTAGTCTTCTTGCATGGCTAGGTTTCAATGCCAAAATGCAAAAGTTTAAAGTGTGAATGGTACGTGCTCAAGTTCTAGTAGGCCCCTTGTGTCTCAAAACCCATATTGAGACTTATTATCATTCTAGTTAGGTGGTCTTATCATTGTCTTCACTTGAGTTGTTACGTTTCCCGCATTGTAGCCCTGCGATTGTGATACTTACATCTTATTTCCATCTATGAAACTTGGTTTAAGTCTCCATATTATAGTGTTATGCTGCTCGTACAGGTAATAGTTCCTTGGTATACCCAAGCTTAGTTTTTTATTCCAACATTGTCTTGAGATTTTGAGGGTGTTGACGTTGCATTGTTAGCATCGTGGTAGCATCATTTTGGTACTAGAATCTTTCTTTTCTTACAATGCTTGATTGACGTGCCCAAATAGTGTTGTTACGCATTGCTCGCATTGGTAACTTCCATTTTCAGAGACTTAGACATTGTTTGTGTCCAAAACTAGTTTTTGTGCACCTGGTTGGACGATCACATCAATACTCTCTTAATATTTAGGTCTTGTTTAATCTTTAAACTTGACCTAGGTGGTAATATTGTATTGTCATTATTTGTTCTTAAACCTATCTTAAAACAAACATAGGGAGTAAACTATTGTTGTGATTGTGATTATAGTTGTGTGCTTAATTGTTGTATCTTGAGTACTTCTTGGTATATATATATATATTACCTTGTTAGGAGTAGATCATTATTTATTCATTATCCTAGGGTTCACATTGAGTACTTAGATTTGTGGCTATTTTATAGTCATCATTCTTTTTTCAGACGACTTAAGTGTTGTTATGCTGCGAAAATTGATCTAGGGTCCATTTTTAAAGCTTAGTGGAAACCTTTCACGTTATACTCCCTATTTCAAGTATGCCTACTACGAGAATGGGATCTTGAAATTTAGGGTCCAATCCCTTTGTTTTTTCCTTCAGGTTCATTGTAGTACTTCTACACATTTGTCAAACCTTAGCAAAAACATCCCTTATCAAGCAACTCTTGCATTGAATTGAACATAGGAAAAGAGTTTTCCTTTGTGTCCTTTGTGTTGCCCAATTTTGATCAAATATTTTGACATTTACAACTACAACTTGTTGTCTAAACCTTGTTGGATTTGTCAAAATTGTGTCTTTGCGATACCTATTTTCCTTAGATTCTCTTTGGAAATATCGCGCTATCTAGGTCTAGGCATTTTCCAACAATGACTGACTATCGCATGGCTCCTTATACATACGACAATAGGTAACCTAGGTTTCTACATTCCCGTCAAAGGATACCCATCATGACTAAGCCTCATTTGGTTCTTCACGCTAGAGAACCCGCTTCGGGTACCCTGTTCCCCACCTTCATCTCATAGTCGGTGGTATGGTTTGGACACTTCTGATCCAAATTATTATTCTAGTTCCTCCCACTCTTCTTCTGACTCCAATCCAAACTATTATTCTGATTCTTTAGATTCACCTCGATCTTCTTGAAAATTCTCATCCGAGTTATTCACTTCGTTCGACTCTTAAGTTATAGTCCTCCCTTTCTTTGCAAGACTCCCATTATCAGTCACCTAAATGACATCTTCCTCCTTTGAAGATCTGTGTGGCCCCAAGATCCATGCTAATCAAACATCTAATTTGGTTCTTGAACCGTAGTCCTCCCTTTCTTTGTAGGACCTCCCCTTATCAGTCGCCTAAACAACCTCTTCCTCCTTTGAAGATCTGTGCGAGCCCCAGTCTCACTACTTAAACATCTAATTTGGTTCTTGAGTTGAGGTCCTCTCTTGCTTTGCAGGACCTCCCTATTCACCGCCTCGATAACCTCTTCCTCTGTTGAAGATCTGGGCGACTCCAAATTCATCCAAGTTGAATCCTATGTCGCAATCATCAAATTTAACACGACACATCACATTTGTCTAAGTCAATCTCACTACGTCGTAATAATCTCAATTGACACTTATGTTGCATTCATCTAAGTTAACACTCTATGTCACAATCTCCTAAGTCGACTCCCATGTTGCAATCATCTAAGTTCAACGCATACGTCGCAAACATCTCAGACGACTCCTATGTCGCAATCATATGTTGATTTTCTACACGATCCTCATTGTTTCCCGACAATATGTCATCTTAAAGGAAATTTGATAGCAATTAGCTATCTCAAAGCCATGTCTTCTTCTACTTGCGAGACATCTAGATCCAAATCTACTTCATCTCTTGAGTCAGTCATCTTCTCAATCTTCCACACCAGTTGGACCCATTTCTTCTAGTCAACCTCCCATGGTCAAAGAAAAAATACCCCTACTGGTCTATTCATCTCAAGATGAGGAGACAATCACAAAATTCTTGGGGCCACATGATGACATTCCCCTATATGATTACAATCAAGGATTTAATTTTGACTTCGATACACTTATGTATTGGGAAGAAGAAATTGAATCCTTTTTTCAGAATATTAAGGAAGATCCTAAGACCATTAAGGAAGATCCTATCTTTTCTTCACATCTTTCATTGCATAGCATGATTCCTCAATCACAATATCACCTTGGGTCACCACCTGGTAGCCCATTGTTTGCTTCTATATGTGGAACACCTCCAAGTAGCCCTTCATCATCTATGTGTGGCTCACCTCCTGGTAGCTCGTTTTCTTCTATATGTGGCTCACCTCCGAATAGCCCCTCTTTGTCTATATTGGGGGCATGTCCTAGAAATCCCTCATCTTCGATTCTTGGGTCACATCCAAGTAGCCCATCATCTTCTATCTATGGGACACCTCCAGGCAGTCCTTCATCTTCAATGCTAGGGCCACATACTAGTAGCTCTTCATCTTCAGTCTATGGGACACCTCCGCGTACCTCATCCTCTTTAATTCTTGGACCGTATCTTTTGTATCCATCACATTGTTCTTCTATCAGTGATTGTGGCAAGCCCACCATCACTTCTCACATCAATTATATTCTTCCACTTTCTTCTCCTAATTCTTGAGATCAGACAAGTCACGCTTATTGGAAACCCAAGCAGGTCCTTCATCCAACTAAGATTAAAACTTATAAGATCTCAAAAGCTCCCAAAAATTCAAATTATATTAAAGTTCAAAATCAAATGTGATTAAAAAATGCACATCAACGCACTCATCAAGTATGGTGCAAAGTGCAGAAACCTCTGGATAAGGACCTCAATCTCTCGTATGCAACATCCATGTTTCACAAAAAAATGCAGTCATCTATTGAGTATGAGCTCACCATGATCATTGAGATCGGGGATAATAAGACTCTTGATAAGCAAACACGCCTAGTCTTCCTTATCAAGGAAATTGATAATTTTGTTGTTGGATCTTATCATGTCAAGTGACCTTGTTGGTCCCACCTTTCAAAAAATAAAAAAAATACACAAAAAAGAAGAAAACATTTCAAAAAGATATCAAAGGTAAAAAAACAAACATTGTAATCATGTATTACATACACATGGATGTTATTTCTTCCCTTTCTTTCTCTTCTTCCACAAGTCTTCCTACAATGTTTATCCCTTCAGTGATATTTTGGTTAGCCAATTCACGCGCATTTTGCTACATTTATCTCCATGGTACCCATTTGACCTTGGTCTTTCATCACCTTGGTAAATTAAAAAATGACTGACCTCGTAGAGATCTTATCACAATTAACATCTAATAAACTTGTTGTGAAGAACTTTTGGACATAACTGTTGACACTAGCCAATGTCGTCATCACAATCACTTATGTATCCTTCCATCAAGATATCAGCAATTCTTAACCCCTTGTCAAAACAATAGAGCTGAAATAAGTTTTCAGAAAGAAAAAGAAACAATCAAATTCAAAAAGAAAAAGAAAAAGCTAAAAGCAAAAGCAAATTGATGTATAACTCTCTATTGGGGTATTTCCAATAATCTCCATCGGGGCTATGGATGCCTAACTGACAGTAGAGCAATGTTGTGATTAGAATCAAATACATCTCCATCAGGGCTATGGATGCCTGGCTGGCAAAAGAGAAATGTCCTTTCACCCTCCATTCACAAATCAACCTTTGAAAGTAAATCATTCCTACACATTGGCTAGGGTGTCTTCACTTGTTGTTGATCAAATCTTCCCTCCAAGAGGTAATAAATTTCCATGTACACACACTAGATCTCTATGAGAAAACATGATTAGTATATTACCAAGTGTCTTTTTTTGGACCTTGTTCAGACCCTTACTCTAGTATGTATCTTGTCTCACAATTTGTGGCTTTAGCTAATCGCTTCTTCATCACGAGGCTTCTAAGCTGCATTCACAACATTCACGTTGTTATTCTACTTTGTTCAGAACATCCATGTGTATAATATTGCCTTGTTTCCATGTTTGCAGACACCTTTTTCTCCTTCACAAAAACAATCTTCCACTTCATTTTGTCATGTGCTTCTTGTTCAGCTTACGCTAGGGGCATCCTTTCTCCTTCCTAGCACGTCATTTGGCTACGTTAATCCTAATGTTGAACCTATCTATATTGGCATTGATCCAACTTCTGCGTGTGAATATTTTACCTTTGAATATTCCTCTGCTAACGCTGGGGGCATTTTCACATCTTCACTTTCTTGTGCATGCACGTGGCATTTTGCCCTTGTACATCCCATATGTCGTTTGGGCATCCACATTTTTTTATTTCCTGTACATAGCTTAAGAAAACTTCTAAAAAATAAAAAACATTCAAATATGTTTCAAAAATAAAAAACAATATATTTTTTTTCAAAAAAACCCAAAATTTTTAGTAAAATCATTAAACATCCAAAAAAATTGTAAAAATTTAAAATTTTGAAAAAATTAGTAAACAACATACACACAACTGAAGCCTGTATCACTTGCATTGTCCTCAAACATTGAAAATTTTCCTACAAAAACATCTTTCTAAGGTTCTTACTTGTTTTGGTGTCAAACGAATTACAGGTCATCATGATCTACCTCCATTAACAAAAGCTCAGGCTGCATGTTATGTTGGTACTCCCGTGTAACAGTGAGTTGTTAAAGACTATGTTGTAGTGCACAAAATATTTTCCATGGGACTACTTGTATTCTTTGTTATTCCCCTGGCATGTATCCTTGCTTGGGGCACCATTTTTAACCGTTGTCGTTACAACATGAACATTCGGGAACTACAACTTGATAAACGAAAACATTGGTGCAATTGTCCTAAACGTTGTATGTTGGAGTGCATGTGATTGTACTAGTTTCTCTGTTAGGTTACTTGGTTTACTTTCTCATATTGCATTGTATGGTGTATGTTGCATTTGAGTTAGATATCATTTTACTTTTTCGTATTGCATTGCATTATGTATGTTGCATGGAGTTATGTAACAATGGACAACTGTTAGTAATTTAGCTTTTCATGTTATCTTACATTTTTGTTCATTTCAATAAATGCCGATGATGTAGACCTAGGGGAAAAATGATATAACCAGATTGCTTATTGAAAGGTTGGATGCAAATATTGGGCTTGTCCTATATTCCCCATCAATTATTTCTTCTCTATTATGATTACTAATATTTCTTCCAAATCACTTGGGGCAATAAACAACCATGTTTATCCCTATCTTTTTTTCTTCTAAAATAACCAAGGGTTTCGTGCCCATTTTATCCTATTTCTTCTATACATTTCAATCATATTTTTGATCTTCAATTGACTTCTTCTATCACCCCATTGACACTCGAGGGGGCATCCTTCATCCTGCAAATTTTCCTTCAAAAATTTACCTATTTATGATTGTCTACTATATTTGAAGTGAATTCACTAACTTCACCTTAAACAGGGGAAAATGTAGACACCTATATTTCACTTTTTCAATCTTATTGCCAAACACACGCAAATCACCTCATTTTTACCAATTTTGTTATAATTAGTGATTTCTGCTAATTAACTAATGCTTTCCCTCTATTCTAATTAATTAACACTTAACATTGCTTTGCTAATCATCCACCCTTTTCCAATTCAGGATGTCAATCGATGCCAAATCATAATTTTGTATCCTCTTTTGGGCAACAAGTAGCATTATTAGCTAATTAAGCCTATATTTCCCTTGTTTTGGTCAATATACACTACTATTGACTCAAACCCCTCTTCAACCACTCAAAATCACCATATTCACCTCCACGATGTCTCAACAAGCTTCAAAAGCTTATCCTAACCTCTTAGTTGACCCTAAGAAGTTGACTAAGGCTCCCACATCTTAATCACTTGGTAATTCACTAATTGGGATTAGCAAGGCCTAATCATGATTATCAATTCTAATCTAATTTGGGGCTTTTAGTCCCACATGCACCAAAATACAAGTTTCTCCCAAAAGGAAAACTATAAAAAGAGTGCACCTCATTCCTTTGTACTTTACACCATGCTTTTATTAGTAGTCTCATATAAGATATAAGTTAAAGAACCTAAACTCTTTTAAGGATTCACATGCTCATCTTTGCCTTAAGCCTTAATTATGGTTAGTAGGAGGGTATCTAACATGAAATTGTAGTCTTTTGTTAGAGAGATCTCCTCACCATTTTTGGAGTAGCAACCATTCCTAATTTTGATTGCTCCTAGATCTATTTAGGTATATGCTAGTTAATCAAACATACTAGTAGGCATGCTTAGATGTTAGATGTTAGTTTCATTTAATCTCCATTATAGTGTTATTAAGCTTTTATCATTGATGTTTCATTCCTTAGCTTTGCATTTAACTTTAGATCATTATGGTGTTGATCTTGCTTTAAACTAGTTAATTTGTGTTAAATGTTTAGGGTGTTATCACGTCTATTAGGATACAATGCCGAACTTGGTCTCTAAGGAATATTTTCATCTTCGTACATGGTGTACTTCTAGAATCAAAGAAAATTATATGTTTATAACCATTTTATCTTTCTGTATATTAGCTTCTAGAATAGTTAAATATCTAAGTTCACTCAACTTCTAATGTTATATTACATTTAACACATGTTCAAATTCATCTATCATTTGATGTTCTTGTAGACACTAGAAAATAAAGCTTGCGCATAAGGTCTCTTATTCAAAAATACCAAAAACATCATAAAACATAAAAAAACCCCCCAAAAAATAAACCCACAAAAACAAATAAAAAATATAAAACGCCACAAAAATGGGGATAAAAGACACCTCACCACTCATTTACTAACCATCACCCACTCACATTTAACTTTGTCCATCCCACCTACCCATTTGCATGCCCAATGTACTATGGGCCCTATCATGCCACCTGTGAACATGCTAAACTTTTCAATAGCTAAATAAAAAGACTAACACCTAGTAGTCTAGAGCTAAGCTCAAATTTATCAATGAACCATCAAGATCATAACTTATGAGAATGCATACTGAAAATTACATGAAATAACTCATCTAATCTATAAGAATTCTTACTAAGTTAAATGATTGCTAATTAAAATGAACCTAATTAGATTTATGAGCAATCAAATTATGTTTTTCTCCAAATAGAGGGAGAATATCTCACCAAATAATGGCTACAAGACCAAGTTTGGATCTTCTTCTGCTACGAGCAACAATTGGAGACTTAGTGCAAAGTAGTTATGCAAAATTAATAGAGAAATCTCTTGATCATATGTTTTATATGAGATACTATTCAAAGTATGGTGTAAGGTGTGAAGGTAGGAGCTTGGTCCTTTTTATAGCTTTCTATTTGGGGAAAGCTTGAATCACAATGAATGTGGGACAAATGATAAAGTAACTCTAGGGTAATTAACCATGATTAGATGATTTAACTAATGAGTTAGCAACTCATGGGAGGTTGGGGTGTTTTAATCAATCAACTAAGATTAATTAATAGGCTAGAATAAGATTTTTAGGCTATTTGGAGGTGATTGAGGAGGAGTTTGATAAGATTGGAAGCATTTGAAAGTGAGATTTAGCCAATAAAAGTGTTTATTGATTAAATGCATGTTAAATAGGCTTAATTAACTAGAAATAGCTAATTATTCAATGGAAAGAGGATTATAACTAATAGAGTGTAGTTAATTGGCATTCAGAATGTGATAGGAGCTAGTTAATTAACAAAGTGTCCTTAATTGACCAAAATAGAGGGAAACATTAGTTAATTAGCGGAAAAGCACTAATTATAATGGAAATGATAGAAATAGAGGATAATTGGTACCACTTTAGCATTAAAATTGCGGAAGTGGATTTTAGGTGTATACACCACACATATGTGTCCCACTCCCCTATGCACTCAAAAGCTATATAACACCACTCACCCCCATCATTCAAACCCTTGACTCTTTGTGAACTAAGCATATACTTAAGTTTTCTTTCCTTCTTGTTCGCTTATCTCAGTTTTACAGGTCTTGAAGAAGTGAAAGTGAAGCATAAAGGATAGATAAAACTTGTTGCAACATTATTTTAACAAAATTCCAACGCATGCGGGAATCACAATTACGATTGGCTTGCAATCTCCGTGGGATTTTTAGTGAATCACAACTGTGATCATCATGCAATCTGAGTCAGGTATATTTTTCATTTTCATTTATTATTTTGTCATTTTTATCAATTTAAAATGTCTTGTATTTCCCTCAAAGGGTTAGGGATTTGACCTAGGTTGGTCCGCTAATCACCAAAAACAACTAACATTTCCTAAATGTGTTTATGTGCAGGTTTAGATTCAGATCTGGAAGAGTTTTACCTACTTTATTCAAAGAAAGAACCCATAATTGTCCTTCTCTTCACAATGGCAACATAAACCCATTTTGTTTTAAGTAGCATTGATTTAGAGATTTCATATTAACTAATCCATCTTGTAGGTGATCCAAATCTCGACATAGATTTTAAAATCAAAGACAAAGTATATGTTTCTAACCATTTTAATTATCTTTAACACCTAGATTAGCTTCTAGAATAGTCAAATATCTAGGTTCACTCATCTTCTAATGTTCTATTAGATTTAACATGTGTTCAAATTGATCCATCGTTTGATGCTCTATATGTATATTATAATATAAATATTAATGTTAATTGATAATCTAAATATATATCTTATATGGATTTAAATAAGTAAAGGAATTCCTCCCCTTTCCCCCCATTTATTTATTTTTCCAAGTTAAATCAAGTATATTAGGTCTTAATTTGCAAAAAAGGCCAATTGAGTCCTAATACACATCAAAATTGTTGCACTGTGTACTAGTGCTAGATTGGTCCCATTTGTGTTGTTTGATTCCCAATACGAGATGCATTGTTGCATTATGCACATTAGGGATCTATTATCTATGTTTTCACCAATTGATCTCTAATACACATTAAATTTTCACGCTATGTCTATTTAGGCTCGATTGGCCCTTTTTACTGAAATCAACCCCTAATACATGTTAAATTGCTGCACTATGTAAATTAGGGCTCGATTGACCACATTTACAACAGTCAATCCCTAATACACATTGAATTATAGCATTATGTGTATTAAAATTCCATTGGTCCCATTTTGATCCTTAATACATGTGTCTAATTTTTGCACTAGGTGTATTATGGCTCGAGTGATGCAAATAGGGCCAATCGATCCCTAATACATGTTTAATTATTGCATTATGTGTATTAGGTCTCGTTTGGTGCAAACTGATAAACACACAAATGTACACAAGAACTTATCAAATATGCACAAAAAATCTGAAAAATATTATTTAAGAAAACAAGATGGAAAATTTATAGATATTGTATAATTGAACTACAATTTTATACAAATACACAACTCTATAACAAGTATCAAAAATAAATCAAAATAGAGTGACGAGAATTGTAAGTACAATGATCTATTCAAAATTAATAGGATGACACAGTATCATTATGTTAGGGTTATTCCCCACATGGGTGTTTAGGTTAGGTTAGTGCTCCACATTATAATATTTTTCATGTGTGTGAAAATAATATGCGGAGAGAATAATATATGTAAGTGATTATTACAAGAGTTATAATCACATATGGATAGGAGTTTTGTAGAGTGATATAAGGGATATGGTAAGTGAGAATAGGGGAGTTTGAGTGATCTCAGAGATTAAAATTTTGTTGTCGATATGCTCTACCTCTTAGTTTGTAGGAGATATTGGAGCTACATAATGTAACCATTGTGTTAGATAATATTATGTCGAATTTATGAAACCTTAAGCATATATTCTCTCTCCATGTATGGGGTAAAACCCACACTTGGTATAAAAACAAGTTTTAAAAAAATACCTTTGTAACCTTCACTCCACCCATGTTTTATTTGTCAAGTTAGGCAATGACAATGGGTAAGAAAGTCTGACCTCACGCAACCCTGTTTTCCTTTGTTTATGTGCAGTTTTACTAGAATTTACAAACAATGGATATGCAGAGTGGACCTCATGTAAACCCCATTGTTGGTCTAATCACCCTTCTTACAATTTATCGACGGTGTAGCAGAGTGCACCTCGTGTGAACCCATTTAATAGGAATCATTCATCTACATCTCTTTCAAAACCATTTTGTTTGCTCTTTTCGCGGTAACCCCATTCCATTTTTTCCATCATGGTCATGCTTAGTCTAGGTGTGTTTGAATAAGAACTTGTGAGATTCAAGTTTATCTTAAAGCATTTTTTTTTTAGCGAATATCACCTTATAGTTGAAATCAGAACATCCAAAAGTATTTAAATCGACTATAAATAAGCCATATTTCTGTTTCGGTCATTTTGGGACTATTTTGGGCTTTTCGCAGATAGATTTGTATTTTTTTACTAAACTCGTCTAAACAACATGTCTTGATTCTATTTTTTAAAAATAAAACAAGGGTATAAGAAAATTTATAGAGTATAAAAATTAGAACTAGAATGAAATATCATTTTTAGCGTAATCTCAGGTTAAGCATAGACACAACTCTTTGATATGTGGATTTGTTTTGTGGCCCTAGAGGAAGATTTTTCCCTTGCATTTTTTATTTATTTGGATCGGTCATCCTCCAATGGCATTGAAACCTCTCCCCAACATGTCATCCTCCAAAATCATTCGGGTTGCATCTAATAAATATTTTTTCACATTTTCTACATTGAGTCTTCCTTCAAAGGCTTCGTTTTGACTATTTTTTCTATTGGAGTGAGAAGGGGTAGCATAATGATCCTATTTGGGTAAATGTTTTATATTTATTTTTTAAAATTCAAAATATATCGATTTTATATTTTAAAATCAATGTATTCCTTTTATATAATTGAGGATTACGTAGCTTAATTTGTTATTGAAATTTAAGAAGACACTAAGGCAAATGATGGTGAAGAAATCAAACCCATATGTCTATTATTTTAATTATAATTTCTGAAACTCGAGGGGAGGGGGGTTGTTATATTAAAAGGGTAGAACTATTTTTCGAAAAGTGGGGAATTAAAAAATGTTTGTAAGGGATATATTTGAATTTTTTGTAAAGAGGGTGAAAATGTATATTTTTTGAAATATTATAAGGGGACAATATTATTTGTAATTAGATGCATTCTTGGTTGCAAGTGACATCCAAATGGATTTTATATTGGGGGGGTAATGAAAGGTGAATCTCAAATGTCATTGGAATTTAAGAAACAAGGCCAAGTAGCATCGCAATGCCAATGCATGTCATTCTCTCCCCGTGTGAACACTAAGGGGGGAATGTTACGATTAGTCCTCACATGGGTCTTTAGGTTAGGGTAGTGCTCCACATTATATTATTTAGGGTGTGTGTGAGAAAATAATATGTTGAGAGAATAATACATGTAAGTGATTATTATGTGAGTAATAACCACATATGAATAGGAGTTTTATAGAGTGATATAAGGGATAGGGTTAGTGAGAATAGGGAAGTTTGAGCCATCTTAGAGATTATAAGTTTGTTGGTGATAAGATTTATCACCCAATTTGTAAGAGATCTTGGAGTTATTTAATGTAACCCTTGTGTTAGTTAATATTTATGTTGAATTTATGAAAACTCAAGCTTATGATCTCTCTCCAAATATGGGGTAAAAACCACAACAAAAATGGTCAATCAATCTGCAATACACGCTTAACTGTCACATTAGGTGTATTAGGTATTGTTTAAATCAAACTAATAAACACACAAATGTACACAAGAACTTAATCAAAGATGCACAACAAATCTAAATAATATTATTTAAGAAAACAACAAGGAATATTTATAGATGTCAAGTATTTGAACTACAATTGTATACAACAACTACACAAATCCATAACAAGTGTCAAAAATTAATTGAAATAGAGTGACGAGAATTGTAAGTACACTAACCTATTCAAAATTAATAAGATAACACAACATCCTTATACAAGTATAATGCTACTACTAATGAAACTTAATAAGCACAATAAACGCATAATTTATTGATATTAATGATGAAGTGAACTATAAACAAACAACTAAAGTTTTAATTCCATCATTCCCACCTTAATTCAACATGATCTTCAAGTGAACAAGTGAGAGGTTCTTTAAATGCCTCAAAGTTTTCACTTGCAAGATATTTAGTGAAGATATGTACACATTGGTCTTCTACAAGGAAAAATTGGAGTCTTACATTATGTTGATGAACATGTTCACATATCTAATGAATTCCACTTCAATATGCTTGGCGTGCTCATGAAATATTGGATTACAAACAAGTTGTATTACACCTTTGTTTTCGTGGTGCAAGATGGTAGGCTAATTTTTCAAAGCACCCAAACCTTCAAGAATGTGACACAATTATATCACTTCATAGATAAATCCTATTGTAACGTGATGTTTTGCTTCAGTAGAATAATGAGAAACAACATTCTGCTTCTTCCTCCCACATGTTACAGGACTAGAACCCAATCAAAATACATATCCATAAGTGTATTTCATGTCATCAATATTTCCAACATGGTCTAAATCCACATATCATATTAAAATAATTTGTCATTCTATTTGTAGTCTATGATGAAGTCAATTATTCTTTCATATACCTTAGTATCTACTTCCCTGTTTTCCAGTGAATTTTTGTGATATATTTCATGAATCAAGAAAAGTAGCCCACTTTGTAGCTGATATCTAGTCTTGTATATGTCAACTAAATGATACTCTCGACTATCAAAATAGATTTTCATTCACTTAAGGTGGTGGATTTGATTGAGACAATTAAAGCATAACCTCCATTGATGTATTGATAGGATTTTAGTCCATCGTCATTAATTTCTTGAGCATTGTCTTAGCATACTTCATTTAACTTACAATTTTTTAATTCTCTTTCTATCATACTTCCAATCCAAAACAATATTGGATAATCTCTAGATTCATCATGTGAAACAATTTTATAAGTTTTTCCTTTGTTTCATCAATCACAATCACTGAATTGTCAGTGATTAATAGATCATCAACATAGATTATAAAAATTAGCACCTCCCCTTTATCCATTTGAGCTAGAGATTGGTATCATAGGGATTACTTTAAAACCATTTTGAATGATATGATTTTCAATCTTGATGTACCATTGTCAAGGTGTTTGTTTTTAATCATATAGTGATTTAAAGAGTTTACAAAAAAATTGTCTTGCTTTGGAGTGACAAAACATTCTTGTTAAGTCATGTACTTATTCTTAAATATCATTGTTGAGAAAGGGAATCTTCATGTCCATCTAGTGGACTTTCCATAAAATTGTGTATTTAACACAAACATCATCTTGATTATTTTGATCTCAGTCATGTAATCATTTATGTCTCTTCATAATTAATGCCTTCACTTTGTGCATACACCTTCACAACTAATATTGCCTTGTGTTTATCAACACTTCCATCTACCATATATTTGGTTTTAAAAACCCATTTCCATCTGATTGCTTTTTTTCTAGGTGGAAGATCTACAAGTTGTAATGTTTTGTTCTTGATCAAGGACTAATATTCAACCTCCATGGCCTCTTTCTAAGATCTTGACTCTAATGCATCTCAAATATTTGTGGGTCTATCTCTTTCAACAAATCTACTCATTAGGACATGTTGACATATTTTATAGCTTTGTTGTGAGTCATTTGTCCAGGAGTAGATGTGGTTGCATCACCATCTACTTTAACATCTCTAATCAAATATGTAAAACACCTTAACATATGTTGAGTTATGGGTTACAGAGCTTAATTTTCACCATCAATCTCATTGCCATTGTCACAAATTTTTGCATCATATAATCTCACCACATGTCTATTTATTGTAATATTTGTATTTTAATCTAGGGAGAATGAACTTGAGCCACTTATCTCACCAAACTCATCAACCCCATTTATTTGAACATTTATTGTTGTTGGATCACAAGTATGTATCTCATTGAGTCTTCATCATACCCAATAAATATGTAAGGAGTGGACTTTTTTTCCAACTTTATTTTTTCTTTTTGGGTACCAATATGTGTGCATTGCTCCCAAAAATACATAAATTGTTTATTGATGGTTTCTTGTCTAACCATGTTTTGTGTGGAGTCATGTTATCAAGTGGAAACATTGGTGACCTATTCAACAAGTAGATTATTATTTTTGTTGCTTCTACCCAATGTGTTCATACAAACTTGCATCCTCAATGATATTATGCACCATTTCCATGATAGTTGATTTTCAACATTCTCCAACACCATTATGTTGTGGATTGTATGGTGTAATCATTTTTCAATCAATGTCACGTTCCTTTAAATAACATGAGAATGCATTATTGGTGAATTCCCCCTGATTTTAGAGTACTTTGATGTTTTTACTAGTGTGTTTTTGAGCAAGTTCCTTGAATTTTTTGAAATATTGAAAGAATGTTAATTCATTTTCCCTCAAAGATATATATGAACCAATTCTAATATGCCTTTAGATCTATTTAGATTATGTGGGAATGGTGACCGATGTTATCATGTTAGATAACTAGAGAAGAGTTTAGTTTTATTCCTTAAGTATGGAAAACCTCTAACCATATTGTGTTGGTTAAGTCACACGAGGTATCCAAAACTTGTGTGCCCCTATTTACAGTGTTGTAAGTTTGTAGAGTTTTGATCCTTGGCAATGAGTGCCTAATTGTTGTGTGGGACAAAATCAAGTTGAAACATCTTGGTAATGTTTGATCCATAATAAAAATTAATATTTTCTTTTTTATCCCTCATGAGGCACACTTTATTTCCACATATACAATAAAATTCAACCTTCAAATTATGGTCTAACATTGATTGGTTGATAGAAGGTTCTTAATGAGTTTAGGAATATACAAGACTCTTTGGATACTACAATCATGTTTGTAAAGAGGTAGTTTGATTTTCCACATGCCTTAAACTTGGTAAAGAGTGTCAAACACCCAATGAAACATAATTATTTGTGGGTGAAGGATCCAAACATATGAACCAATACTTTCTTCCAGACATATTTTAGGTGGCTCTTGAATCAATGTACCAGATTTAGTTTGATGAGGATAATTATTTATTGATTGGGAACTGTTTAAGACATCCTTATCAAACAAAATTCCTTTTGATCACTAATATTACCTTTAGTGTTTTTTATTCTTCTATTTTCCTTTTTCTATCCACAAGACTTTTATTGTGCTTGAGACAACTAATGTTGATTACATTTCTTACTTGAAAAGCATGTAACCTGCAAAGAGAAAAATAACCGCAAAACCCCAAAACACATTAAATCCTAAAAATAAAAGATGCAAATGACAAGTCAGACTGACCCCAACGGTCACCTAATAGAGTGAACTTACGACCAAGAGTGACATTACATCTCAGACTCCATGTAGTTCTGGTGTGTGTGTGTGTGTAGAAATCGTGCCCTAGGAAGCTCTTGTGCAAAATGCACTTGATAGTGAGAAATAACTAGATGTACCAATGTAAATAGATGTGTGGATGGAAAAATGAACTTCCCCTCCTATGAAGTGTATGTAGAAAACACAATCCCTTGTCCCTTGAGTGAGTGCTATATAGATGCCTTGATGCTCTTAGAATTCCTTTGGCTGCCACCTTAGGTGGTGATAGTAGATGCCTAGAGCTTGGTCCATTATAATGGTCACATAGCTTTGTATTTATATAATTCCCTTGTTTGAATTTTGTAATTGATAACTAAAAGGTCGACCCATAAGAAAACAATATGCCCAAAATATAAAAGAGGTCCAAAAGGGGCGAGTAAGATACAAAGAGGTTGGGGGTGCCTGGGCGTTGGTGTCCTAGCTAGGCACTGGTGTCCAGAGTTAATAAAATAAAGCAATGAAGATCATACTGAGTTGTGGGGTGTGCAAGACCAAAGAGGAAACAAGAAAGAAAAAAAAGAGGCTAAAGATAAATGTCAAATACTATTTTTCTCACTTAGGAATCATATGAATAGTGGTATGTGATTAAGACCTAGAAATGTACATAAGTGCATGATTTTGTGTCTACATTTGCCCCCACTTTATGTTGTTGAGTGAATAATTAATAACATAAAGTAGATAAGAGATGTGTACCTGATAACCATGTAGATCAATAGCGAAAGCGTGCCGAAGAGACAAGAAAAAGCGTGGAAGCTAAGAAAGAGGAAGTCACCCTAGCTACTGTATTGTTCCCGTTGTTGTTGTCACTTGTTCTTGCTGATGTGGGGCTACTTCTTGTTGCGTATTAAGGATGGAGCTGCAAAATAAGAGTGAAAGAGTAATAAAAGTCATGTGTTATGAAAACTCTGTAAAAAGTATGCAAAAGTAGTAAAAGGAACGTGTGCACCTAATCCATGACGAGTGAAAAGGATAGAAAGTGTCCTGAACTACTGTAGAAGAGTGGTTTTTTTTGGGTGATCTCATGCCAAGAACGATTTTTTTTGGGCGATCTTATTCCAAGATCAAGTTTTTTTTTTGTGGGTCTCATTCCAATTGCATGTTTTTTGGGTGATCTCACACCAATTGCGAGTTTTTTTGGCGATCTCATGCCATAACAAAAGAGTGTTGGGGAGAAATGTCTAGTGTTATTCTCCATCTTTGAATCCTTCCTGAATTTATACACTAGTGCAGATGGTGTGATCTTGCTTTGTTTCGTGTTTATTTCAGTTTGATCCAAGGAAATAGAAAAAAAGAGATAGAATGCATTTTGATTGTTAGAGGACTAAGCCTGTACTGTGAAACTGTTCTGTGAACTGTGTTGATATGAGAAAGTGATTGTAACTTCCCCCTTGTCATAGGCTCCCATGAAAGGTATAGTGTGCCCAGGGTCTAGTGTCTACGTCTAGGCGCTGGTGTTTATGTTGAACTAATGACCCAAGTTAGAATTTGGGTTGTTTCTTTGACTGTATACTGCTATATTCCTATACTGTGTAGGCTTATAATGAAGCTATGAATTTTTGTATGGGGTGACTTATTCACCTAATGTATTCCCCCCTCGTTTGGGTTGTATGTGACGTCGCTAGGAGGATGTGACCCAAAGGAGAGGACCGGTTGCTTATCTGAATCTGATACCCTATAGGGAGGAGGGAATATGCATGGTAGAACCCAAGGCACGTGTAAATAATACGACTAGAAAACATGTGTTAGTAGAAAGAGTGACAAGATGTAATGTCCCCAATTCCGAGCAGATGGCCTGGGAGGGCTTTTCATTCATATTAGCCTTGGTCATACCCAAGGGGCTAACGATGTTGGAGGCTATTGGGTATGGATGTTTGATTACCACTTTGCTTATGTTATATTTTATTGTTGACATTAAGTTGGGCAACTTGGTAGTAATAATTGTTATATTTTGTCGTTAGGTGACTATATGGCACTTTATTATTATATTTCTTCGTTGGGGGGTCACTTAAGTTACTTTTGGCACATGGGGGGGAAAAGTAACTTAAATCATATTATATTTATGTGGTTTTCCCAAGGGGGGGTCGATTGGGGTCTTTTTTTTGGTCTCTTGTTGCATGGTAAGTTATAAAAGGAGTGCTTGGGGAGAGTTACCCATTCATTCATACACTCACTTATTTTGATATTGAAACAACTATTGTTTGCACTTTCTTTGCTTATGGAGTGAGATCCCACATGAACCCTAGCTTCGGTGGTGAAAGATCCACACCTAGCTAGTAGAACACTCTTTCATGGTGAAATATCCTCAGTTTGCTATGTTGGAGCTTTATTCAAATTTTTGGATCAGATCTGAAGAGTATTAAGAAATTCAGATTCAGAGTAAGAGGGCAACCATTTTTCATCAAGGGTTTTAGTTCAGATTTGGAACATCTATTTTCTAGGGTTTTATCTACTTAGTTCCTAATTCGCAGCAGTGTTTTTTAGGGTCTCAATGTGTCCATTTTCAGATCTGGAGGTTGGGATCATTTCTTTATATTTAGTAGATGTTATTTCCAGAAAATCAGATTTTTATCCATTGTATTTGCATAGTTATTAATTTTTGAAGTTTTCCAGCAATTTAGGGCATTGTAAAAATTACTAGCAGTCATATATTTTTCAAAAAAAATCCAAAAATATTTCTCTAGGATTGTTTTATCATTGTAGCAAGTTTTCTATAAAATTTCGTGGGTTTTGGATAAATAGTTTGCAAGTTATCTTTAAATTTCATTTCACTGCCCTAGCTGGTTTAATTCCAGAAAAATCAGAATTTTCATTTGCTGCAAATTTTTATTAATTTTTTTTGAATTTCAAGATTATCCCACAAGGATATTTCACAAGCATACGATAGAAGACAATGGAAATAAGCAATAGTGCAGACAAATTAGATTGTAAAAAGTGAGTTTCAAACATGGGACATCACTCGCAATGTCACAAGACAATTAGGGTCGAAGCAACAAAGAGCATACAAGCAATAAACAAGCAAGACATAGGGAAAAGCCCGTAAACAATGGCATACAATGGAAGACAAGAGCAAGTAAAGTGTAACAGACAACCATGGTGGCAAATAGTTCCTACAAGGCAAATGTTGCACATGAAGCACCCATAAGGATGTTAGAAAGATAACAAGTATGTCAAAACAAGTATGGTCCAATATAATGTAGTGTGCTAATAAGGATATGAAGTAGGCAATAATGAAAAATTAGCACCTGTGATGTCTAAGAATAGAAATGTAGATGCCCCCAGGAGCCTCGGTGGGACTGGTAAGAGATACAGTTCTAAACATCATTACTGCCTATAAATATCTATATATTTTTTTGCATTCATAACAGGAGAACAAGTGAATGTGCATGTGTATACAAAAATATAATGAGATACTAGATATTCGGCTAACATTGGAAACAAAGTGTACATGTGAGTATAAACAAGCAAGACTAAGAGCAAATGAGATATGAGTGAGATGGAACAACATGCAAAGTGAATGTAATAGGAGCAGTGTGCCCCCCGAGCAGATGCAAATGAGTATGAGATGAGGTTTATTTATAAAAGAACCCTTGACAGTCAAGAATGAAACATAGAATAAGATTACATCATTATGAAATGGTTTGAAATGTGTGTGCTAGATAGATAGATCGATGAAGCATAAAGCGTAAAGAGTGTGAATGTGGTGAGGTTAATTTTAAATCTAGACCCATCAGCAGTTGAGTATGAACCGTGCAACTAGAGTGTGTTATTGCGAAATGGTTTGAAATTTTTGCAACTAGATAGATAGATCAATGAAGCATAGAGCGTAAAACAATGTGAATGTGGTGAGCTTCATTTCAGATTTATACCCTCAACAATTGAGTATGAACCATGGAACTAGATTGTGTCATAGGGTAATATGTTGTGTGAGAATCGACCACTAGAATGATGTATCATGAAGTGTAAAACGTGAAATGTGTAGTGTGTGAGGTTCGTGGATGTATTATACACTCAACAGTCAAGTGTGAATCATAGCACAAGAGCGCATCATAGGGTAATGACGATACAAGAGGTGTATCAACATATGTCTGATGAATGAGAAAGAATAAATGTGAAGCAAAGAGTGTGATAGTAGAAATAAAAGACACCTGATGATGCTAGGGGGGAGTAAGAATGATGCCCCACAAGTGTACCAATAATGGAGATCTATGTAGTGACGTGAGAGATACCATGCCATTGTGGGAGAGAGATATTTGTGTCATGAGCAGAGAGAGAGTCAGCACTGTGGTAAGAAAAAGCAATAGTAGGATCATGCCATGGTGGTAGATTCTGAAATGTGTCTTGAGGATCAAAATATGGAGTATTTTGTTTTGAAAAAAATGAATTGGTGGTAGCTTATATGGGATTGATTATGTTGTAGAATATTTGGGAGGAGACGAGGATGGATTGATTTTGAGAGACAATTACCTAGTGTGACTTGGAAATGATGTAAAAGACTTGAGAGGAGTTAGATTGATTTTGATAGGTGGTTGCTTAGGCGCTGATGACACAGAAGAAGACTTATTAGGAGGAGGTGATGGAGGATGAATCTTGAGAGGTGATTGCTTAGTTGGAGTGGGTTGCATAGGTGATACTTGAGTGACCAAAGAAGGAATATTGGAAGTGATAGCATGATGCTCATTAGACATAGATGAATCAGATTTAGGAACCCAGTGGGATGTAGCAATTGAAGATGAACATGTAGCATTATTTTGTGTAGCAAATGAGATAAGACCGTAATGCTTAAGGTGGCCAATTTGTCATTGTAAAACATAGTAATCATTACCATTATGTCCATTTATTTGATGATAATTACAATATGGATAACTGTGATATCGAACAAGCCGATAAGGAGGATAGACACGACTAGATGGAAAGTTGATTAATTGATGAGTTATGAGCTGCAGAAGAATATCTTATTGCTTAGCATTAAGATCAAACTTGAGAGTTTTTTGTAGTGGTAAAACTTAAGGTTCATAAATATGAGCACATGTAGAAGACATAGAATAAGGATGAGCATTATAAGAAGAACTATCATAAGGCATTATTAAGATGTTGGATTTCATAATTATGAGATGTAATCATGGATTCCATAGCCTAAACTTTATCTTGAAATAAATAATGTAAAGATTGAATTGATCTGGAAATAGATTGATTCGAATTGGGACCAAGAGAGTCATCAGAAAGATGATCAAAGATAACGTTGACTTGAGCCAATGGTGTATCTAGAGGGAGGCAAATATTGTGTAAGGCTCTTTGGAGAGCATCTTTGCAAGGTGGGTACATTTGAAGTAACTGATACAGGGGGACTTTAGGAGATTTAGAAGCCATGAAAGAAGATTAGATAGAAAAAATGAAAATCTGAAAGTGTTTGAAGTTGGGTTCACCAAATGATTTAACAAAAATGTAATTTTGGTTAAACCCTAGATATTACAGAGTCACGTATGATAAATAAACACTAAAGCATATATTTGATGCAAGAAATAATCTAATTAAAATTGAAACCCTAAGTGACAGAGAGGGAATATAAGACTTAGTTAATTTCGTAGTAAATCTCGAAGTATTATATACTGGAAGATTGGAGGAGGAGACCATCAGAACCACACTCAAATAGTTATGTAACTACCAGATGGGCCTAGACTAGGGTGCATGGACTGGGGCAAGGGTGCCTAGGCGTTAGAGACCTCTGTTGGGCACTTGTAACTGTGCAGGACCTCAAAAGAAGAAAAATTGTGTCACAAGGTGGTTTTCAACCTTCGTTGTTGGTCACTTGGGGTGGGCAAGTAATGTGTACAAGCTACACCTGTGGACCCTTATCATGGTTCTAGTAGGTGGATAAGAAGGAGATGAATGTAATGATTAAAAGGTTCCCGCCTAAAAGGAGGAACTTGTCCATAAGGAATATGTTATGAGTAGAGTCGCGGTGCTCATATTCAAGGTCACATATAGGATAGTGATGGAAGACCACATAATTCCAAATTAGTAAGATGGGAAATGGAGAAGGTTAATGATGAAAATGAGATCGTTAATGTGACTAATGACACATTAGTAGGTGTGTTAACAATAGAAAGGTCACAAGTGCAATGCGTTGAGACGTTTATTTTCAGGTTTACCATCGAGGGAGGCTAAGCAGTGAAGGCTTCTAACTCTCGGGAATCAAGAGATTGGCCAACTTTGAGGATGCGGGGATTTTGCAAAGTCCCTATATTGATATCGATAGTGGATTCCTTAATAAGGGTGGATGTATCGGGAGGTAAGGCCTTATGAAGATGAGAACATTCTGCCCCCATATAGGAAAGTATAGAGTCATCATCGTGGGATTCAATAATGTCGATGGTAGTTGAATCCTCCTCTACCATATGGGGAAATTTAAGAGGAAGGGACCTAATTTCACCTTCATCCTAATGGGTGACCGGTTCCTAGAGTGATTGTAGAGATTAAAAAAAAGAGTTAGGGAGAAGGGACACAATGTCATCCATGTCCATGGGGTCATTAGATAAGAAGGGGATGATGGATCCGTGTTCATGGGGGATTCAGAAGAAGTGTGTGTAAGAGAGTCGGTGGGATGCTTTTGGAATCCTAATACATACTTCTCATGGGGTTGACGGGATTTATCAAGGACAAGAGCATGTATGGCTTGTTCATAACATCGTAGACCAAATCCCTTCAACGTATAATGGCGTAGATAGGTGCAGGTGAAAGACTTGTTGTAAAGGAAATCAAATCCATTGGTGTATGGCTTGGTACGGGGTCAATTATCGACATGGGAAGAAGGAAGATCAATGCCACCGTAAGCAAGATTTGTTTTCGAGTAAGATGGGCCAAAGGAAATAATATCCCCTACATTAGTTTGGTATATGGGAGATTTTTCGGGTCTACCAAATGGATTGAGTGTGGGGAGAGCAGTTGATACTCCACTAGCGAGAGACATTGCATCATGGTGTCGAATGATTCGTCATTGGACAACTTAGATGCATGTACATAAAAATTGTTGGAAGCTTCAAAAGATGAATCTTGCTTGGGGATGAGCATGTTGTTTGGCCTGTAGGTCATCTAACATGTTTTGAAAGGAGGAAGATCGACGTGTAGTGTGTGGATTTCCCCCTCATGTTCATACCTAAGAAAACGATGAAGGGTGGATAGGACACAATGCATAAACACATATCCATGGGCATCCAAGCAAGATGTTGCATTGGGATTCCCCTTTCTACCATGTAGAATAGTTTCGTGAATGGGTTTCTCACCAACGCGGATAGGAACAATGATCGTTCCCAATGCAAGGGCAACAATGTCATTAAAGGCTCGAAGGACTGCAGGTGATTGGGTGAAAATAGTGTCGGGAAGCTTGATTTGATTAAAAGTGTGGGATGAAATAATGTTAATGATGGCACCATTATCAATCATGGATCGTTTGATGAAGGTATCATTTATATGAATGGTGATAAAGAGGGGAAAGGTCATGATCTTTAGGTAGAAGCTCGGGGATCTCAATATCATCAAAGGAAATAGTGGCAAAAGTTTTAAGAGCTCTAAAAAAGGGCACGAAAGGTTGGGATTCATTGGTTGTGATTTAGATGCATTGTAAAGCTTTAATTAGAGCTTTCCAATGGTGAGGGGAGCTTTGGATAAACTCGTAAAGGGACATTTTGATGAGATCCTGATACATTTGTTTCACGATGTTTTGTTCTATCGCAATAGGACTTTGGGCTCGTGGAATGGCTAGAATAGACACCTTAGCCTTGGATGAAGAGGGAGATGAAATAGGTTCATTAGGAGGAGAAACAATGATAACTCTCAGTTTTTTGTTGGGTGGATGGTTGAGAGTCATTGGGGCGAGAGCGAGAGGTAACATGAATGACATTTATGTAAAGAGGGGGACCCTCTTTAGAAGGGGTAGAATTTGGTGGTGGGATTGAGACTGAAGTTGTGGATGGAGGGCCATATTTAAAGGCCTTGGAAGCTACATAATTGGTTTAGGGTTTGTGCTTAGGTGTATATGAACTAGTGGATGGAAGGGAATGGTCTTCTTCAATGAGAAGATCACCCTCTTGTGGGAGGTTATTGATAAGTATTTTGAGAGCCTTGTAATGCTATGTGTTATGCTTAGGGACACGATGATAGGAACAAACGATGTTGTAATCAAACCACATGAGATTCCACCCACGTGAGTCAAAAGACTTAATGGGGGAAAGATTAATCGTGGATGCTTGATTAGGCGATGGAGAATTTCAGAGTAAGAGCCAATAGGAGTTTTGGGAGACGAAGTCTCGTGGATTTTTGAATTGATTTGATTTAGGAGGGGAAGGTGAAGGTAAAAGAGGTTCCTTATTCTTATGGGATTTTTTAGGGACCTTAGATTTAGATTTGGATTTGGAAATAGGAGTAGATGATTTTGGTTCGGATTTTGTGGTGATGGGAGACTTAGATGAATGACATGATCCCAAAATGGATGGTTGAGGTCCTAAGATGGATGGTTGGATATTGGGTTGTTTGGATTGATGGGTCTTCAAAGGGGGAAGCTCTAATTTCTTGCATAGATGGGCAATGGATATTTGGATGGGTGTTAAGGCCTCCTAGATGTCTATTGTGAAGTTTTTACCTTTGGCATGGATAATAATGATTTCAATAGTGGAGTCATCTTTAGGAGTGGGATCAAATGATTTTTACATGGGTTGTGTTGTAGATGTGATGGTTGAGGATGGGGATGATTCTTGAGTACCATCATTGGTAGAATCATAAGTGCTTGTGGATTTTACATAATTTAGAAGTGTTGATATAGGAGTTGTATTTGTTGGATGTAAGGATGAGTAGTGAGACATTATCTGTGAAAGAATCGAGGAGAGATGTTTGTTCGGTAGAGGTTTCAAGGGATGGTATGGATGTGGATGCAAATGTGGATGTAGATATAGGTGTAGATGAGGGTATAAATGTGGGTATGGATGTGGGTATAGAGGAAAATGTAACTATGGGTGTAGATGTGGGTATAGATGTTGAATCCTGACTTAAGGTATTGATTGTGTGGACATCGCACGTTTGAGATGTGGGAGGGTTGGCTAGGTTAACTCGATCGATGATTTGGATATGGTTGTTTGAATACATCCAATGGTTGATTGGGGAGCATTTAGATTGTCTAGTTGGAGGGATCCACAATTGATAAGTCATTGTACTGAATCCTTAAAGGTTATTACATTTCTCAATGTCATGGCCATAAAACTTGATGATATTTGCAATAATGATCCTAACGATACCATGTGGGTTTAGGATGTGAGTCATCAACATGGCGGATGAGAGGAATTAGATTAAGGTGTATGACCATGAACTTTTCAAAGATGGAACTGTAGGATTCTCCAAGAGGAGTATAGTTGGGGGATGGTTGATGTGATCTTTGTGGAGGCTCCACATGGGATTGTGGATTGGGAGGAAGTTTTGGCGACAATAAATTTTTCTGCATTCTTGGACTTTTCATTATGGGTGAATGGTTTTGTGAATTTAGTCTTGGGTTTCTTAGAGTGAATTTTAACATGGCCTTGCTCAAGGGTGCTTAGTTATAACTTGTGAGCCATAGTAAAAGATTCCTCAAAGGTTTGGAAGGAACGAATTTGAAGTGTAGAAGAAATGTGCTTGTTGCATGATCTAGAAAAAGAGCTCAATTAATTCAGTTTGAGGTAGTGAGAAGGATAGTTGGTTAATAACCCCGTACCACCTAGAGACGAAATCGGCAATTGATTTGCCCTCAAACTGTTTGATGGCATAAAGAACAGTGATGGTTATCTTACCTGTTATGTTGATGGAGAAGTGTTTTAGGAAACATTGTTGCAAGTTGTGTGAAGAAAAAGAGAAAATATTAAGGGATTTCATCGTACCAGTTTAGAGCGAGCTTGGCTAATGACATGGGAAAGGTACGAAGCATATGATGTTTTGTCATGTGCAATAAGTTAACATGAGTGCCTGAAGGCACAAAATTTGTTGTTGGGGATCTTCTTTGTTATGGAATTTAGAGAATTTTATAATCTCCTAATGTGGAGGATATGACATAACAGACATGGATGGATTGATGGGTTCTTTACATATTTTTTCATAATTAAATGTACTTTTTGGGCCCAAGGCAGTGGCCTCTAAGTTAGCCATTCTAATCAACAAGGCTTGCATACGATCACTTGATGTATGAGGATGGGGACTTGGTTGATGTTATTGTGGATTGTAAGAAGTCAATGGATTAGGTTGTGTGTAAGATTGATAATGTAGAATGTAATTAGGATTTTTTGGGGGTGGTTGATAGGAAGGAAAATAATTAAAGGTTTGTGATTGGGTGGGTTGCGAAGTAAGATGCTGTAAAGGGATGTAGTTGGATGGATAAGATTGGGAAGGTTGTTGTTGAGTGATAGGGGGATTGGAGTGGATTTATGTTGTAAGAGTTTGGGTAGGTACATGAGGTGGTTGTTAGAGGGTCATCAATCCTCTTCGTTAATAATGTCAATCCAGGGTTGGTGTCCGATGGTTGTATGCATTAAGAGAAAAAAAGATCTTTGGAAAATAGCTCCTTTAAACACAATCCAAACTTGCATAAAATAAATCACACATGCGGAAATGTAAAGGCACGCTTTCAGAAATAAAACTTACGTGAAAGAAACACACTTGCAATTACTAAATTAAAATAAATGAAAGATAAATAAGACACCTACATGTTCACAAAATAAATTGTACGGAAAGAAAGATCACATAACATGAAATCAAAAGTTCACAACAAAAGGAAAATAAAATAAAGAAAGGAACATAAAACATTTAATCCTTCTTCCTTGGAATGAGTGGCCAGATCATTCCTTAGAAGAGGAATTAGTTCATACTTTTAAACTAAATCTAAAACTTGCGGAACAATTTCACTCAGAAGATTGAGAAAGAGCGAGTCTATTAGTCTTGGTAGGGAAAAATTACATATAAGAGCGTGGAAGGTTGCATTTATAATTTTATGCATCCAACCAACTTCTTATTTTGGGAAATACAATCTCATCTTATCTTTATTCCAATCCTAACAACTAAGATCTCCATCTCCACAAAATATGGAGAGAGATATATTATTGGAGTCAAAGTCATATCTTGCTTATTTTAGGAAGATTTGCTCCAAAATCTTCTCCTTGCTTTTTGGTAACAAGAATCATAATGATTTTATTATCCTAATTTATTGGATGGAGGTTTTTCCCTCAAAATATCACGTTGACCAAATACCTCTCCCAAATTTTCCATTTGACCTTGTTGTTTCTGGTTGTGGAACTTTTGGTGCTCGTCTGATACACTTTTTCCTTGGACTACAGCTCACTAAAAGTTAGATTTATCTTTATTGGTAAAACCTATAGCAAATATGAATGATGTTTTTATTAAAAATATTTCTATAAACAAAAACCTCTCTCATATTTTTCAATTTGACTTTTTCTGTTTCTGTTTGTGGAACTTTTGGTACTCGTTTGATACATTTTTTCCTTGGACTACGTCTCACTAAAATTTAGATTTCTCTTTATTGGTAAAACCTGTAGGAAATCTGAATGACCTTTTTGTTAAACATATTTCTATGAACAAAAATATCTCTTAGATTTACCATTGGATTCTTTGATTATTCACAATTCCTCATTTTAGGCAAGTTCCGAAACTAAAACTGTTATTCCGTTGATGCAAGTTCTGGAACTAAAGTTGTCATTTTCGTAGTGTTCCGAAACTAGAACTGCAAGTTCCATAACTAATTGTTATTCTATTGATGTAAGTTCCAAAACTAAAGTTGTCATTCCATAGTGTTTCGAAATTAGAACTGCAAGTTCCAAAACTAAAACTATCATTCCGTAGCTAACTCCAATTGTTTCGGAGCTAACTAAAAACAACTATAACTTTTACACCCGATCTTAGATTGAGATGATTATTTTTTGAACTTGCATAATTTTATGAGAAGAATTTGAATATGAAATCATATTTGAGTTCAGATATACTATTCATGATCAATTCCACTTTTCCCAAAACTAGCATTATCTTTCCTTTATGGCTTGCATACACAAGACTTTGCATATTTCCCAAACAATAAATAGGATTAGTCAACAAAATAGATAACAAAATTATTCTAAATAATGAACAAGATATCTATCATATATTCTATCTTAAGCAAACTATAAGTTCCAAGATTACATTTAAATCCACTTTCAAAGGTAACTTCGAAGGAAAAAAAAATGGTAATTTATGGCCGCATCAGTGGTTGGCATGTTTGAAGGGATTGATTGGGAAATGTATGTCATAGGATGCTTCGGAGTGGAGGTTGATTAGTTTGAGTCAAATCCAAAATGGAAGGTTGTGAGATAACAACATTTGGATGGACATGAGATGTTGACGGAGGCATCGAGCTTTGAAAGTGTTGCTTAGGTGGTGGAGGAGGTATGTTGGGGTCTTGAAGAGTTTCGGAGGGAGCGTTTATGATAACGGTAGACGAGGAGGGAATAGGAATGGAGGATGCAAGAATGGTTGCAATGGTATTGATATGTGGTAGATTAGGTGGGATAGGTACCACTAATTGTGTGGATTGTTGGGTTTGGGGAACCATGATAGAGGATTCATGAGTGACATGTTCGTTTTGAGCTAATGCTAGCTCATTCACGACCCTAAGGAAAAATATGATGAGTTGGGAGGTGAGGACTTTAGTAGATTTAGATTGTGGGGGATAACTATAAAATTGTTGAAGAGGGGGTCCATCAATAGGGATGTTAGCAGATTTGCGAACTAGATAGTCATGGAGGGTGATAGGGATAACATTGAGGAGTTGAAATTCCAAGCATCTGTGAGGGATAGTGGGGGGTCCAAGTGCTCTTGAGGAAGTACCAGAAGGAGGTGTGGTTGTAGTTTAAGGTATAGAGTGATGGTAGATAAAAGAATTAGTCTCGATATGGGGATCACCTTGAACCACATGGGGCCCATGAGGAGGAACCATAGGAATAGTAGATAGGGAGCCAAGTATGATGTCATCAAAGGTGTAGAAGAAACAAAAGAGATTGCAGATGTTTGTTGTGAGGGGTTGGTCAAGATGGAGATGTCATTAGAAGCGGTTAATTGATCCATTCTTTTAGCTTGAGAGCGAGTAACAACTGGCACAAAATAAACAAGAAATATCCTATGGAAACTATTAATACAACACACAAGTCAAGAAACAAAATTTTGTTTATCTTTCTTATTTATAGAATGTGAAGAGGGAAAAGGCTCAAAGGGAACCTAGAGAAATGGACGCTCTATGGATGGTTTCAGGTGTGTCTAAGGATGGAGTCCTTGATAAACCCGAAGGTACATGAGGTCCAAATCTATGATTATTATTGGTACGTGGCCTGATATAGGGGCCTACCCCTGCACTTCACGCATTGCAACGATAAGGGTATTGGGCGCTTAACCTATATACCAATAGTTAAGAAATTTATTACATGACTAGAACACCGTGGTGGATTCCTTATTTGGTGATGAAATCCTAATAGCTCCATCTGGGTAGAAATTATTTAGACATGTAGATTGTGCGTGTGGTCTGGTTGTGTGTGAAGAAAATGTGAATGCAAAGTGTTACCCGCCTAATTAAGCTATGTGATCAAGCAAATATGAAAATTTCATTTTAGAACTAAACCCAAATATGATGTTCGATGAAGATAAACAAGGAAAGGAAGGGAAGAATGATGCAAGAAAAAGAAAAAACAAAAATCAAAAGAGAAATATCTAGATACACTTTTCCTTTTTCCAAATTACATACGCATTGTTGAGCAAACAAGTGAACTCCCAAGCACTCAAGTGAAAAACTCCAACCTGCAGAGTTAGTGGAAAGAGGAAAATAAAATATAGAATAGGAATTGAAAATGAATAAGGAACATACCAAAGGAGTAGGTGGTCCCACCAGGAGTGCTAGAATATTTGACAAGTTTCCTGTGCTTGTTCCAAGTTAATGAAATATCATGATAGAAAACAAGAAACTCCTAAGATGAGAGGGTTTAAGGCTACCTCCAATGTTAGATAGTGATGGTGATGGAAAACTGGCACACAAATCCTTTCTACAATGAACATGATGACTTGCACAACACAAAGGATAACTACATGAGACAAGATTAGTATATTTGAATGGTGGACTGCCTGACCAAAGCTAGTCTTGAGAAGTGATGAACTTCCTAGGAAGGATGTTAGCCCACTTGTTTAGAAAATTGATTAAAAACAATGAATAAGTGACATAAGAAGATAACCAGAACATAAATGTTCAAAGATGTGCTAAAAAAGACTAGACAATACATAAAATGATGAATTGAGATGAAGAATGCAAGCCAAATAGAGATCGACGGTGACTAGAGGTAGTCGATGGCAATTCGCGACAATTGACAATGATCAGAGAATAGAGAAAATCAAAAGGTTGAAAACAACAGATTTGGAACAGGATTTTGTATTTTGAAGATGTTCTGACTCAAGTATAGGGACACAAAAAGCAAAGAAAACAAAGTTTGTAGGAAGATGTGATAAATAGATGAAAATTTAGTTGGTGCAGAGGAGGTTGATGATGACCAAACGGAGTCAACAACGAGTTGACAAAAAACTAAAGTCCTAAGATGTCTGTCAAGATGAACACAGAGATTGAAGTATCTGGGTGTTGCAGGGACAAAGAGAGACTGAGAGCAGAAGGGATGTGATGTAGGAAAACAATTGAGGCCAATTGGGTCAACGGCGACTGAGAATAATTGACGCTGACTGAGGCTAACTTAGATCTTGGTGAGGGTTGATGGGTGCAAAACAGACTATGTGAAGCAAACAAAGTCAACTGATGTGGTTGCGGGGCTCTAAAATAATGAATGGACCTGCAAATGGATGATGAAGAAGTGGTGAAAATAAGAGGTCTTCCAACAATCTGATTATGCTAAAATGTAAATAATTATAGCCTAATCTAAATGTTATAGTAGCAGTAAATAAGTAAATAATGAAATACACAAATTAACCCAAGTAATTGAGCAATAAATAATGAAACCCTAATTGTAAAGAGTGTTAGAAGAGCCTTAGCTGATTTTAGAGGTTGTTGGACTGTGTCACAGTGATAACTGACTAAACATAAGTGGAAGACCCTTGCACAGAAGCCTGGAAAAATACAGATATGAGTGATTTGGCTGGACTAGGGCTCCCGGGGTGCTCTGGATTGGTTTCTGGGTGCACTGATGTACGTAGATGCTCGAAAAACCTCCTCTGAGGTGTCGCAAGAGGTTCACACTTATTCACCTTTAATTACCTCAAGGTCACTGCGAGATCGTCGAGGTCATTATAAACCTGCAATAAAGGAAGAACTTGCAAAACCCTCAAACAAACATCAAATCCTAAAAATGAAAGATACAAAATGAGGGGCCAGACTGTCCTCTGTTACCACATTGATGAACTTATTATTGAGCACTACACTACATCTCATACCCAATGTATTTCTATGTGTGTGTGGAATTTTGCCCTAGGTTGCTTTTGTGTGTGTCACACTCTGTGAGTAGTGAGCAAGTAGTTAGATGTAGAATGTAAATAATGTGTGCATGGAAACAATAGACCCCCCCTCCTATGAAGTGCGACGTAGAAGAACCAACTTTTGTCCCTTGTGATGGAGCTAGATGGATGCAAATGGATCTCTAGATGCCTTGATGGATGCAACCTTAGGTGGTGATAGATAGTGCTTAGTGCTTAGTCCTTTATTATGATCACATAAATTTATATTTATATGATTCCTTTACTTGAATTTTGTAATTAACCCTAAAAATTCTGACTACCAAAAAGATAAGATGCTCAAACGGCTAGAAAGGACCCAAAATCTATTACCAAAGTGTAAAGAGGACAAGGGCGCCCAGAGGGAATGGGGGGTGCATGGTGCTAGCATCCTTTTTGGGTGTTGGTGTCTCGAATGACAAATGCCGAAAGGTAAACAGGTAGACTGAGCAAGTAAGACTGCAAGACTGAAAGCATAAGCATAAAGTAAAGAAAGGTGACCAAAGACATGGGTTAATTAATACTTTTCTTACTTAGGAACCATATGGATAGTAATATGGGATCAAGACTAGATAATTACCCAAAGTGTGTGATTTTATGTCTACATTTGGCCCCACTTTATGTTGGTGAGAAGAATGCCTGGTAACATAAAGTAGATAGAGATGCATACCTGATATCGGTGTGGATTGATGTAGAAAGTGTGTCTAGAAACTAAACAAAGCATGGAGTGATAAAAACATGGAATGTGGAGACTAAACATGCAAAAGTGTACAAAGGTGATGAAATTGAACCTAGGGTTGAAAACGCATGTGTAGATGCCAATGTGTGTGATGTACATATTATTGGTGTTGATGTATGTGATGTTGACTAATTACTTCCCATACAGACAAACCTGCAAAAGAGAGAGAACGACCAAGTAGTCAATTACGCATGTATATGTATAAAAAAACATGTAAGCAAGTATGTATAAGAAAATGTTGAAAGTGTGAAAAAGGAACATGCGCACTTGATCTGTGATGAGGAAAGGGTGTAGAAAGGATCCTGTAGATGATGTCAATGCACGTGAGTTTTTCAAGCAATATCACGCTAATGTAATCGAATAAGTGTAGAGAGAAACTGTCTGGTGTCGTCCTCCAATCTTTAATTGCTTCCCGTTGTATAAAACACCACTGCAGATGGTGTGCATGTGCTATGGAATCTCTGCCCTGTAAAAGTCATTGTGTAAATTTCCAGTGCTAAAGGAATTTCTGCCCTATCAAAATCCTTTGTGACATGTAGCAGAACTATGTAATTGTCCCCTGGTTATTGGCACTCCAGGAAAGACCATTGTATTGCCCCCTGGTCTCAAGCATCTAGGAAAGGTTGTTGTGCTAAGGACCTAAGTTTGATTTTGAGCCCCGAAATCTAAAAATTGTATTGTACAGGTATTTTGTTTGTCTATATTATATGTTGGGTGACTGATTCACCCAAATGATTCCCCCCTCTTTGGGGGTGAATGCAATGTCGTTGTAGGAGGTTGCGACCCAAAAGAGGATCGACCGCTATGTTGAAACTATGCCCTATAGGGGGGAATGTGCTTGGTAGAAACATATGCACATGCAAACAAGTGGTTGGGAGACAAGTGTTGGTACAAACTAAGACAAACATGCATGTATAAGACAAAGTGTAAGCTGAGAAGACAATGTCTAAGATAAGACTCAAGAAGAAGACAAAGTAGACCATGAAAAGTGGGTTGAAAACACGGGACATCACCCACGATGTCGCAACACAATCAAGGTCGTAGTGGCCATAAATAGGCATGTGTGCACACAAGATAAAGGGAAAAGCCTGCAAATAAGAACATACAATGGCAGATAATGATAGGTAAGTACAAACAGTATAGCAGATAACCACGGTGGCAAATAGTCCTGTAAAATAAATGTTAGACGTGAAGCACCCATTAGCATGTTAGAAAGATAAATAATATATAAAAAGTGTGTATAATCGATAAAGTAGTGTGTTATGAAACAAAATGAAAGAATAACACCTATAGTGTATGAAAGTGGATGCCCCCCAGGAGTCACTGTGGGACTAGTACGAGATGCTGCGCCAAACATCCATGCTACATGAAATGGATATGTATAATATGCGATCACAGCTAGAAAGGCAAGTGAATGCGCATGTGTGTATGATAAAGATAATGACATACAAGATATTTATCTAGGATGTCTAGTAAGATGAACATGTACAAGTAAATACAAACAAGAGTAAATGCAACCAAGATATGTAATATGTTGTGGATGGATGGAATGGAATGCAAAGTGAATGATAGGAACCGCATACCCCCCCCAAGTGAATGGAATTGTATAGAGTGAGGTTCATTTGTTTATGCCCCCTCAACAGTCGAGAATGAACCCTAAACAAGAGTGTATCATCGGAAAATGGTAGAACTATGCATTGTATGTATCGTAGTGTGGTGACAAATGTGTAGTGAGAATATGTGACATAGAGATGAGATGAGAAAATGTGTGATGATTTAGCCTAAAGCGTATATCACTAAAAGATGCTAGAAGAAGTGATGATTTAGCCTAAAGCGTATATCACTAAATGATGCAAGCAGAAGTGATGATGTAGCGTATAACTTATATCACTAATCTAGGAATGGCACATGAGAAAAGAAGATTGAATGGTTGGATGTGTGGGTGTGATGTGATCCATTTGTGATGTATACCATCAATAGTCTAGTGTGGACCATGAGACTAGAGTGCGTCATAGGGAAATGTCGAACTATGTGTTTTATGCAACACAACGTGGTGAATGTGTAGTGATGATATGTGACATAAAGATGAGGTGTGAGAATGTGTGATGATTTAGCCTAAAGTGTATATCACAAAATAATGCGAGAGAAAGTGATGATGTAGTGTATGGCATATATCACTAAATAATGCAAGTAGAAGTGATGATGTAGCCTATAGCGTACATCACTAGATGATACGGGTGGAAATGATGATGTAGCCTATAGTGTATATCACTAGATGATGCAAGAGGAAGTGATGATGTAGCCCATGGTGTATATCACTAAATTATTCCAGAGGAAGTGATGATGTAGCCTATGACGTATATGACTAATCTAGGAATGTCGCATGATAAAAATATTGAATGGTTGAATGTGTGAGTGTGATGAGGTCCATTTGTGATGTATACCCTCAATGGTCTAGTACGGACTATTAGACTAGAGTGTGTCATAAGGTAAAGAGTGCAACACGTATAAGTAGATAAGTAGGATGTGTAAATAGATGTAGTAATGAGGTAATGTCATGCAATATGCAACGTATAGTGTGTAGTGTAGGATGTATAGTATGTAATGCAAGATTATGTAGATGATATATGTGTAGAATGTGCATGATGTATGAAGCACAAAGTGTGAATAATGCATGATAGATGTAATATGTAAAATGTAGGATGTAAGATGTAAGATGATGTGTACATACAAAGATGTACGATTGTGTGAGGATGTGTAATGCGTAATATGTAGTGTCTACAACGTAGTGTGTGAGGTTTATGTGTATAGGATGCTCTTAACAATCAAGTGAACCGAGGCGCAAGAGTGCGTCTTCGGCTAATGTTGATGCTAGCATGTGTGTAGTATAAGATGCATATTAATATTGGGGGGAAGGAATAAGTGTAATACACCCCAAGTATGTGTTGATGAGTGAGTTATGTGATAAAAATAAAGGATGAAGGTCCTCTACTCCATGATTGTGGTGATGAAAGCATGTGGTCATGCTCTAAAAATGGTGGTATATTAGATAAACATCCAAAATTGCATGTGCTACATTGTCAGAAAACGGTTACAAAAGTCCCCAATGATGATTCATGTCCTTTCAAAAGGTGTTCGAGTTCCTAAACCCATTCGCAGTGTATATTTGTAGCCTAGACATCCTTACTTAGCTTTTCCACGCTTTCTTCCAGCTTCTCGCTCATTTCTGTGCATGTTTTGGCCTTTAGTGTCAGGACCACCACTCCTGCTTGGGGCCTCCCAGAGCTTGGGCGGTGGTTCTGAAAACCACCACCCAGGCTTGGGAGGTGGTCCTGGGACTGCCTCCTGTGCAGGGCAGTGGTCCTACATGATTTTTCCAGAACTCTTCATGCGTGGATTTTAACATGCGACGATTTCACTTAACTTGACTTTAGGGTGCGTTTGTGAACCAAATTGCCTAAAAATAGTCTTGTTTACTTGGTATTCCTTCCCTCTTCTATTTTTAAATAGATTTAATTAGTTTGAACTGCCTCTTCACCCAATGATTTGGCACTCCAAGGATACCTTGTGCATGAAGGAACATCCCAACCAATTCCTATATATTCAATGCTTGTATTCAAGAAAATGGCCTGAGAATTTTGTGTATCTTGCATAGTATTGCTACCACAATCCTGCTAGAAATTACATAGCCAAGCTCTGTTCACTTGTGCTATCCCTCTTCCACTTGCATTGCAACTAGACTTCCTTCAAGCTACCATTGCTCAAGCGCCTTCTCCTATTGCTACCTTTGCATTCCTAATTCCTTGGACTCATATGGACACATAGAGAAAGAAAGGATAAACTGAGGGGACAAGTCATCACATAGCTGGATTTACCTTTGTTCTGTGAATTCCAGGTTGGATTTGTTGTTTTATTTCCTTCATTCTATAATTTATCATTGTTACATCATATCAAATAGAGTAGAAATCAATTTCCTTTCATTTACAAGTAATTAGTTAATTTCCAAGAGGGTTTGAATCTTTCATAGCAACCCCCAGTGACGGATCCTCTTCTTCCCATCCCTATGGATCTGAAGGAGAGAATATCTGTAGGAGGTTGTCTACATATCATAGATCATTTGGAAAAGTTCTTGTTTTAAGTTAGTTTAGTTTCAATACACTCAGCACAGGTGAATAACCACACCGGGTTATCTCACTTGTTTAGTTTTAGTGTAGAAATATTTTAATTATTTAGAATAGAAGCAAATTGTTGTTTGTGATTGTAATATTTCAGTTTTGTGATTTGTTTAGATTAGTTTCCTTTTAGTAGTAGCATAGATTGTTAGTTTCAGCTTAGTTAATTTGGACACTTCAAACTAGATCAACACTTAGATCCAAGTTAGGAAAACAAACCATAGGGAATTTACGCTACCCGTTCATAGCCTCTAAATCTCCCCTTTGCCAACTCAGCTACCAGGAGATCACACTACCAGATCTTAGTCACTGATCCTCCTATAGTTAGCCACACACATTCAACATCGGCTACTCCTGGCACGACCTTGGGGGGTCAAGTGCGGTTGAAGGTTGCATGTCAATTTTCATCCGTACAAATTGGTGAACCCGACGTGAAGGATTAATTCCTTCTTGTTTCCTTTTCTTTCATTGCTATTACCTCACCTCTCCATTTCTTCCCCTATTTTGGTAGGTATTTTATACTTTCTAAAATATGTCTGGAAGAGAGTTTGGTGGGCCATTTGGCTCTGATAGATATTACACCAACGTGCAACCACAACAGCCCCCCTTCTCTTTCAAGGTGGGGTGACAATTACACAAGAAACATCCAAACCTCCCCTAGTTACACTTCAAACCCCATTAGCTATGTAAGGATGGAGGAGGTTGATCAACCGTTAAACATGCAATATGGTCAACCAATGTAAACCACGTTATTATCACAAATGGAACAATGTTCTTACCATAGAGTCTTGTCAAGACCTCACATTGCCATGCAATCAATAGAAGATGATATATTTGCATGAATAACTAATCCTCTTCATCAGATAGATGAGTCTTTAGATAGAATGAAGGCTACAACCTCTGAGATTTTGAATGCCTATCCTAAGATTCTTACTTCTGAGGAAGACAAGAATTATAACACTAAACAATTCATGACAGGGTATCATGAAGCCTGCTCAATCAAACCCTATGCCACAGGCACCCCAACAAGGGACTCAATCCTCTCCCAATGATCTTATTTCTACTTTAGTAGGGAGGATTAGAGAACTAGAAAGTGCCCAGACTTCACAACCAACACATGTAGTAGGGAAGAACATGGGGTATCCAGTTGACAACAAAGGATACATCCCTTCCAATGAGAAACCAACACAATATCCTGTACAACAAGGTTATCTGGTTCATTCAAATCCAGGTGATCTTCTCACAGGGTTAGACACACTAGGGATGGGTCCTCATCCTTCTCAAGCTTATCCTACGCAAGGGATGACCGGAAGTGCATTCTCAAATGCCACCACAATAGGCAATGTGATGTTCCCTGTTTTATGCCCGCTAGTCCATATCCTGGTACTATCCCACCTTACATGCATATGTATTCAAAAACTCCCCAGATGGACCCATATACCATTCCCACTCCCTACATGCCATATCAAGGGACCCCATATGTTCCCATCAATGCTTATAATGCAGCTTATCCAACTCCTCCTCCTCCACCTCCTCATCAAGGATCTTCAATGGTGGAATCTTACGCAATGGGTACATACGCTGAGTACTTAAAGGAGCCTCTTGACTTCACCATATGTGGTGTCATGCTTCCATGCCCATTGTCGGATCTTCCAAAATTTAAGGGAGAAGGAGACCCGAACGCTCATATCAAGGCCTATGCTACTGCTATCAGGGAATTACTTCCTTGGGATGTTGTAGTGGCTAAGATATTTCCAAAGACTCTCAAAGGAATCACACTGGATTGGTATTACCATATTCCAGAAGCTTCTATACATTCCTTTAAACAACTTGTTTCTGAGTTCATCAAAGCATTTGACATGAACAAGTTGTTGCGTACAGGGATTAGGGAGTTCCTGCATATTAGACAGGAGCAAAATGAATTTATTGCCCATTTCATCCAGAGATGGTGCCAAGTTCTCTATTCCTCTACAAGTGCACCCAACATGGACCAGATGGAACTTTGTGATCTTTTCCTTCACTTGCTCAATCGAGAGACTAGGGAGGAAGTCCAAAAGTTTCCTTTCTGTAGTTATGAGGAAGTATTAGAAGGTGCGCTTCGGATTGACCAAGCCGCTATATAGATAGTGGGTGTAAGATCTATGGTCCCAATGGGAAATTGGTATCCCCAAATCAAAATAATGCAAATTATCAAAACAATGGTGCCAACAACCAAGGACCTAAGGGTGTGAATCGCAATCATGGTGCTACCATGAATAGTGCTACTGATCAAACCAAGAACACTGGTTTTCCAAACAATGGTAACAACAATAACAATAACAACTTGGGAAATCAAAGAGGTCCTAACACTGTGTCTTCTGTCAACACAGTTGATGTAAATTGTCCCTCAAAAAAAAAAATCAAACCCAAGGCCCAAACTAGTATCAAAACTCTGGCCAAGAGGCAAACAAATCATGGTTATAACAACAATTTAAAAATTACAACCAATGGTTATAATCAACAACAACAAGATGCTTATCAAAGGCCAAGAGATTATGACCCTAACCTATACTGTGGTTTACATAAGGTTTGAGGTCATGACGATAGGACTTTCCGTGCAATTGCAACAAGTTTTTGCAAAGACTTCCTGAAAACCAAAGGCAACTCTTTGTAGACATGTTCCTAGAAAATCCTAAAACAAACCCACAGCCTAGTCATACTGAGACCTGTCACACCTCAAAATGTGAAACCCTAAACGTCCTGGGGATTCCCAAGTGAATCCTCAAAATATAAACAAGGGTATTTCTATAGGAAACAATGACCATGAAGCCTCAACTTTTGACAACTCTCGAGTTGCTCCTAACCTTGGTTTCAAACAGATAATACAAAAATCTTGGGGGTTAGTCGAGCTAGAGGTCGAGACCAGAAATTAATGCAATAACTTAGACAAAGGAGTACATTTCATAACCCCTACCCACTCTTTCCTTCCCATAGGATGACGTTCCTACAATCATCAAAACTAGTAGGAGCCTATGATTTAATATCGGATTTGAACAAGACCTTTTCTCACATTTCGTTTTTAGATTTGCTGAAGAATTCACCTGCGCATCATTCTATGTTGCTCAATGCACTAGGTCTTGGTCATCTAATCCATGTTACACCACCTCCTAGCACTCAAATAAATCATATTGACTTTGACATACATCCTCTGGGATAGAATGATAGGGATACTGGGTTTGTTTTCGATATAGACAAGATGCCATCTGATGCTAAAATTGCCTGAAGAGGTGATCCTTCCTTATTTTTACAAGTCTGGGTTTATAAAAATTACATTAAGAGAGCCATGATTTATGATGGGGCTGCTATAAATGTGGTTCCCTTATCTTTCTTGTAGAAGTTGGGATATGGAGAGACAAATTGTTCCTCTACAAGAAACACGTTACAGGGGTATGACAATCTTAAAGCGACCTTGATTGGAACCATAGTTCTTCCAGTCATGCTTGGTCCAAAAACCATCTTAACGGATTTTTACATTATCGATATGGAAACAAGTTATAACATGATCCTTGGGAGACCCTGGATTCATCGAATGAAGGCTATCCCTTCTACCCTGTTCCAGGAGATTAGATTCCTCCATTTAGGGAAGGTCTTCATCACTCAAGGGGATCCTAAGCCCTTTGATATACACTTAGAAAACCTCAAGAAGAAGAAAGGAGTCCATACAGAGTATGAAATTCTTGTGAATCAATTGAACAAACCACCTCCATCAAAAGATTTAGTCCCGATCACCCCGTGATGTGCCAAAGGCTGAAGTCATTGACCCAAAAACATTTGAGGTGGAAAAAATAGATAAGGGTAAATCAATATATTTGGAAACAAGTGTCCACTAAAACCACAATAGGAAATTATGAAAATCTTAGAGAGTGACGATCTGATATTCCTCCTGTTTGAACCACAGGGGATGGGTAGTCTTCTTCGGTTTAGCATCTCTTCCCTCCAATGACCTAGGTCTAGGTGTGAACATGATAGAATTAACAAATGAAGAAGGGAAATTTGAGATTGAAATGATGCCCATCAAAACCATCTCTGAGGGTTTTTCTATTCTAAACCCTTGGTTTCAACCCATGTGCGTCTAAAACTAAGCTTGTCATATCCATGGGGAAATGCGTCATCATTCATCAAGTGTTACAAGTAAACACAATGCTCTACATAGGAAACAAGGCTGAGCAACATATTCATGCTCACCCACACACCATGTCTCAAGAACCTGACAAAGAGGTGTATGAACACCTCATTTCAGAAAAATGATTTTAATGATTGGACATATACACTTCCATGGGAAAGGGTTGTAAGTTTAAACTAGAATGCATAGGCCCTTGTCAAGAGAACATGAAAATTTTAGGATCATGGTTCTCTATTGTGTACTTTTAGGGGTGAAGAATTCGATATTCGTCAAATTTATTCACCTTAGACATCATGACATGTAATTTCACCTGCATTTCCACATGTACATTACTACATCCGCATTGCATTTTCATCTTGCCGGTTCATTTTGTAAAAATTTGTGATCAAGGGACTTATTCTTATAGCAATTCCTAAAAACTTCTGAAAACATTGGAAAAACATTCAAATCATGTCTCTTCAAATAATTCATGGTATCATCAATTGTTTTTGAATCATTTCATCAATTCAAACAAGATAAGACAAAGCTTTGACAATAACCATACCAAGGCCTGCATACTTGGTTCTACTTATAGTTTCTTCTAGATTAGGTGTCTTTTCCTATAGTTTGTTCTAGAAGCTTCATGGTGTCACATCTATCCCATATACATCTATTTGGAAATAAGAACATTCTATACATTTTTCCTAGATAAATATGTCAAATGCAAATCCACAGAAATTTTTTATTTTACACATTTCTTTTCCCTACTAACCTTCGGTGTTGAGCCTTACATCTCTTACTAGTGATGTAGGGTTGGGAAAGGAGAGAAATGCCCTTACTCACCTATGCCTTGTCCATGGTGATGAGCCCATACTTCCTACTGGTAGCCATGGGGAAAGGTGTAGGGGGTCTCTTTGACAAACTTGAAAGTTAGAAAACAATTCATTCAAATGTTGTGAAATCATAAATCAAAACAAAGTGAGTTAGATGTCCAAAATTCCAAAAAGAGTTTAAAACCTATCAAAACCATATTTTGTCAACCAAGTGGCCATCTATGGATCTAAGTCTAGATAAACTGGAAAGAAATTCACATTTTAAACTATGAAGCAAACTTGAGTAGAATGAGGTTGTAGTGTCTCAATTTGGTTTTGCCAAATCCTTGTCTTTCTCTCATCATTACCATTCAACAAATTTCTATAACTTGTGCCCCTTCTGGCATCTTGGTGTTGATCCCTCACATCTTACTAGGTTGCATGGAGTTAGGAGTGGGGCAAGTTCATTCACTTATCATATCACTCTTTTGCCACATGTTTTCCAAAACAATATGAAGTACCAAAAGTTGCTTAGAGAAACTAAAGTTCAAACATTACAATGTGATTACATTATCATATATCAACATTAAAAACAAAAAAAAGAGATCATTCTGTTAGCATTCATATCCACTGCATACATTCTGAAAAAGGCATATAAAAATGGAAGTTCTAAACATCTAAGAGTACACACATGAATCAAATCATAAATGGAAGTCAACTCTATGCAAGGAATAACCGAGCCAAAAAGAGATATCTGTACATATCATGGTGTGTCATAGTTTTGTACAATGCCATCACACACTAGGTGCGGTCAAAACACTCGCAATGAGCACGAAATACCAAAACATCATATATGCCTCACAAAATGGAGACTAAGCAATAAAGGCACTCTACCTATCCGCCTCTTTGAGGCCCCTTATGACCGCTCTAGTTACGAATTTCTTAGGAGTTCTTCTCAAAAGCATTCAAACAGTAAAGGGCCAAGCCTAACGCAAAATACCATTCCTAAATCCATTCCAATTCAACCATACTCACAAATGAAATGGTCACTGTGGGCCCAGAGCTCAAAAATCACCAAGTCAATATGTGCAAATGAATTGGAAAATGAGTTTGTTGTGTGATATATATATATATATATATATATATATATATATATATATATAGTATATATATATGTTGTTATAACATATTCTTGTTGAGTGCATATGTTATGTATAGGGCTTGAGCGTTGAGTAAGGTATCTCTATATCCCTGCACAAATGGTAAGTCCTCTTGTCATTTTAATTTAGTGTTTATTTTTCGATATTTTATCTATCTGCACTTGAGTCTTCTTTTCATTTTACAGGTAGCGGGAGTTTGGATGATGACATTTCAACACACGGGCAGTGTCAGGTATAACTTCTAACTCCCTATTTTGGGAACGCCATACTCAAACTCTACTTTTTATGCCTTTTATGGCTAAGACGCTTCTCCGAGGGGGAAATATGTATGCACCCAAAATTACATGTGCTACATTGTCGGAAAATGGTTACAAAAGTCCCCAATGATGATTTATGTCCTTTCAGAAGATGTTCGAGTTCCTAAACCCATTTGCAGTGTATATTTGTAGCCTAGACATCCTTACTTAGCTTTTCCACACTTTCTTCCAACTTCCTGCTCATTTCTGTGCATGTTTTGGCCTTTAGTGTCAGAACCACCACCCAGGCAGGGCGGTGGTCCTGAAACCACGCCTCCTAGAGCAGGGTGGTGGTCCATGGGACTGCCTCCCCATGTGTTAGGCATCCCTACATAGGGTGGTCCTGTGTGATTTTTCCAGAAATCTTCATGCATGTTTTTTAACATGCGATGATTTCACTTAACTGACTTTTAGGGTGCGTTTGTGAACCAAATTGCCTAAAAATAGTCTTGTTTGCTTGGTATTCCTTCCCTCTTCTATTTTTAAATAGATTTAATTAGTTTGAACTACCTCTTCACCCAATGATTTGGCACTCCAAGGATTCCTTGTGCATGAAGGCACATCCCAGCCAATTCCTATATATTCCATGCTTGTATTCAAGAACAAATGGCCTGAGAATTTTGTGTATCTTGCATAGTATTGCTGCCACAATCCTGCTAGAAATTGCATAGCCAAGCTCTATTCACTTGTGTTATCTCTCTTCCACATTGCATTACAACCAAATTCCTTCAAGCTTGTCATTGCTCAAGCTGCCTTCTCATGTTTTGCCTTTGCATTCCCAATTCCTTGGACTCATATGGACACACAGAGAAAGAAAGGATAAACTGAGGGGACAAATTATATACACAACTGGATTTACCTCTGTTATGTGAATTCCAGGTTGGATTTGTTGTTTGATTTCCTTCATTCTTGCAATTTATCATTGTTACATCATATCAAATAGAGTAGAAATCAATTTCCTTTCATTTGCAAGTAATTAGTTGATTTCCAAGAGGGTTTAAATCTTTCATAGCAATCCCAGTGACGGATCCTCTTCTTCCCATCCCTGTGGATCTGAAGGAGAGAATATCTGTAGGAGGTTGTCTACATATCATAGATCATTTGGAAAAGTTCTTGTTTTAAGTTAGTTTAGTTTCAATACACTCAACACATAGGTGAATAACCACACCGGGTTATCTCGCTTGTTTAGTTTTAGTGTAGAAATATTTTAATTATTTAGAATAGAAGCAAATTGTTGTTTGTGATTGTAATATTTCAATTTTGTGATTTGTTTAGATTAGTTTCCTTTCAGCAGTAGCATAGATTGTTAGTTTCATCTTAGTTAATTTGGACACTTCAAACTAGATCAACACTTAGATCCAAGTTAGGAAAAACAAACCATAGGGAATTTACACTACCCATTCATAGCCTCTAAATCTCCCCTTTGCCAACTCAGCTACTAGGAGATCACACTACTAGATCTTAGTCACTGATCCTCCTATAGTTAGCCACACACATTCAACATCGACTTGCTCTGGCATGACCTCAAGGGGTTGAGTGTGGTTGAAGGTTGCATGTCAAATTTTCCTCTACATTTTGGCACCCACAATTTTTCCTCTACATGTTTGCATGTTAGCACTCTACAACACACTAACAAAGCACACTGGGGGAAAACTACCCTTTCATCCCTACATCCCTCTTCACAAATTTCATCCCAATCCACCCTATCCAAATCCATACTTCTTTTGATCTTTTCTATAAAGCACAAGATCTGTCATAGTTAGGAACATCTATCCCGATCCCAACTAAGATCACATTGTCCACAATCACACCTAAGAAATAGATTTCAAGGAGTCTTAAGTCAAACATCGAGAAATACAACCCTTGTAAGATCCTGAGGCCCACATTTCTCTCTAACCCCCCTATTTTACGCCTTGTTGTTATTTTCTCTCTGTCGCTTTCCTTTCTCTCTGTTATCCTGTCACAATTAACATCATGGTTTTGTTGTAAATATTTGTACAAAATTCTAAAACATTTGACACCCATTTCCTTTGTAAATACCACATATTACATTAATAACATAAACAAATTATACATCCATCTATGCATCAAGATCCATGTGCAAAATTCTAATCTACATCTAACACATGGTCACTACCATAATATATAATCCAGCTCATCAATTCTAATAATAAATCATCTACATACCATGTGCCATCACTATAACAATAAATAATCATTATGATCACATTCACATTTTACCATCATCATAACAATCATCTAATAACATTTATTACAAACTAATGCCATCCATCAGCAAACCACATCATCATTACTATTAATAACCACAACAAAATAAAATTTCGTCACATATATACACATCTAAAAATCAACATTTTAAGTACACATAATCACATTTATACATCATCCACACTAAAGACAATATTATCATCAAACCCATCATGAACCAAACCACCTAAACACTATATCATTATCACATCACACCCTCATCATGATAATCACTAAAACATTAAGCATTATCAACACCATAATAAAAAAACATCATTAATCATTAAAAGAAATCACATCATATAATATAACCGTCATCATAGAACTAACATACATTATACATACAAAATGATAAGTATCCATGAACATATCCGCCAAAAAAATGACCATCATAATCATCATACAATATCTCACTACATGTACATGTCATAAATACAAAAATCATACACCTCATCAAAAATGGTAATCATATACCGTGCACCATCCATATACATAAAAAAATATGACCATCATGGGCATCAAAATAATCGATCATCTGTACATACATAAAAATGTGACCATGTTGGTCATCAACAAAAAAAAAAAGATATGATATATTGGCACTCATCAAGGTGTCGAACTCCTAGTATCATCTCCTAGTGAAGGAGGTTGTTGTACACTAGTTGTGCTCCCAAAAGTTGTAGATCAATTGGTCTCTGGCCTGATCTCTGTCTAGATCCCTATCCGACCACATAATCCACATAACATACATAATCAAGCCACTCATGTATCACAATGTCCTCATAATACCGCATCTCAGCCATCAAGGCTTGATAATGTTGTAAAGACACTATCATAGGAGGCCCCATCTACCCTGATCTCCATGAGGCACTAGGCGTTGTTACTGCCCCTCCATCTATGATCCACTTTGTATCCCACTACCTCTTGCTGCTATGTCTAATGGGCCATATCTCGCCATATATGCATCTCGATCTCCCCGATAGCGGTCTCAATGTCACACTACATGATCCCTCTCCTACTCTATCTGTGTTAATTATCTCTACAGTCGTGTAATCTCCATCTCCCTCTAACGCACAACTACTGTAAATCCATGTATATCTCTCATACAAATTGCATCCCTTGCCTTTAAGCCCACTATCTCCACTACACGAGCCTATGCCTCCCTCTCTAACATATTTATATGAGCCTGCAAATCGGCACCTCCCGAACCTGATCCTCCTAATACTCCATCACCTGACCCCTCAAACTCTTACTCCTGATCCACCCCCACCTGAGGGCCCTGTTATATCTGCCTGACATGGATGCATTATCTGTTGGTATGTAGGCCTAATAGGTGTTGTCATTGATGAAAAACCACATTAATGACAAAGTGGATGTTTTAGGATGATTTCATGATGATGTATGAAGTGCTAACATGATGGTTCAGATGTGTTTGAGCTGCTATAGTGAGATTCAGTGATGCATGCTTGCTCTAGCAAGCCTATACATGTGCCTAGGAGGTGTTGCTTGATAATGTGAAGCATATTGGATGCTTGGGAAGCATGTTGACTATGATGGATAACATGATTTGAGGGTGTCTTGTAGTACTCACAATAGCGGCATAGTGTAGGTGCATGTGTTTCGCTTGGCTATAGGTACTCATTGGGAGCAAGTATGATTGCTTGGAAGTGTGAAAGAGTGAATTGGAGATCCATATGATCCCATGCAAACATGAAAATAGGTATATAATGGCTACATGAGGAATTTTTGGGTCATTTTTAGAGGTTACTATGATGAGTTATTCCCATTATTTCAGTTGGCCCTAGTTGCTACGGGTGAGAATCCTTAAGACAGGGCTATGCATAGGTGAGTCTTAGTGAATGAAGATATTGAGAAATGGAATTGAATTTATGATTATTGGAGATGTTATTAGGGATGAGTCATAATGCTCTCAGCAAACATTTCAGGTGACCATGATGTCAACTTTGCAAGTTATGTCAGTTTTGGTGAGAGAAGGTGAAGAACATGTGCAAAATCCAACTCGAATTTGCAACTTCTAGATGGTCGTTGAAAATCATATGATTTACATGGGAACATTATGGATTTTAAAAAATATTATAATGTGAGTTTTATATTTTTTCACAAAAATAATGAGGTTATTTTATCATCACATTTTTATGAACGATTGCTAATAAGGTAAAGAGCCCTACTTAAACCCGAGCTAAGAGCAGTCTGTCAGAAGAAGGTGAATTGTGACCTAGTTTTGTATTTAATCATCAAAAATGTGATGATTTGATGTTGTAGAGGACTCTAAAATATTTCTATAAATTTAAGTTTAAGGTCATGGTGATGTGTGGGCCCCACCTGAAAACATGTCATTTTATGAAGAGTTTCAGTTTGAGGAGCAAAGTATCTGCGAATTAAGGTAATGGACTAATTTGGCATTGTGTGATTTATGTCAGTTTTCCTATTGATTGACAAAGGAGTTTTTAGATCATGTTCATGTAGGTTCATAGAGGTTTTGAGGCTCCAACATAGGTTGACTAGTCAAAGGGCAGTTTTGGGGTCTCAAATAGCAAGGTCCAGTGTTTTGGCCATATCTTGAGCTACAAGTGGAATTTTGAGGTGATTAAAGCTGTGTTGGAAAATATATTCAGAGATATTTCATGTTATATATGGATTTTCTCTTCATGATGTGAATTGACAAGGTTTCCATAGGGAATTATTTAAGAAATAAGGTTTTTGGAAGTTTAGGACAAGATCTATTTTTGATGCAAGTTTGATATTGTTTGAAGCATGGGATGGATTGGGTGATGTTTCCTATCACCTGGAATGTGAAGATGGATGAATTTTTCATCCAAATTAATCCAATTTTGAGGTCTTAAATGCATTTATAAATTATTTTATGAGCTAACCTTTGGAAACAATTTTTTTGGCAAGTTGATTTGGTGAAGGCAAATCTTGTTGTGGTTTGAAGTGAAAGATATTTTATGACTTATAACATTGCTTATACTTTTTCTACAGGTTATTAAATTTTCTTTTGAGTGGTCACATGGCATGTTTTGGTTTAGTATAGAGTTGATTTGGTGATCATTATGAAGTTTCCATGGTGTTGAAGGGTGCATGAAACAACAATTTTGATATTTGATACAAGGGATATTGGGCTCATTAAATGAAATATTTTGATTGGTTGATTAAATGTGTGGAAATTTATGGTTTATGATATTTTACTGATTTATAAGGGTTCATGGGTCATTATGAATTATAAGTAGCTTGTGTTAGGACATGGTTTTGGAATTAGCCTGAGGGTTTTGAGCCATTTTTGGCACATGTAATAAGTGTTTTGGATAGGACGACCTATATGGGTCATATGTGACTATTTTAATTCAAATTTATGAATGTTATATAGTTATTTGGGTCACATTTATCATTAGGGACCGACTTTTGGCTGTTGGATGGAAGAAAAGCATATTTAAATACTTGTTTGGTTCATGTTTTGAACTAGTGCTCTTAGAGAGAAGGTGTGAGACTTAGAGGAAGAAAAATTATAGGTATGAGAGAATTTTTTGATTTCTAAGGCAAGAGGAATGATAGGTTGAGGAAGGAATGAGTAGCATGAGAAGTAATGATATAGAGAAAAAAAGTGAAGAAAGAGCAAGTTTGATGCCCTAGGGTATGAGCTAGGGTTTAGTGAGCTGAAATAGTGATCTCCATCAGTTCATGGCAAAATAATTTATAAAGATCAAACATCTTCAGGTGGCTGAGTTGGTGTTTGGTCATCTTTAAAGGGTTCTAGCCTCCTTGTGGAGTGGGCACTTCACTAAATTAGGGGTTGGTGCTACTTGTAGGGTTGGTGCTATACTAAACTATGGGTTGGTGCTCCTTGTGTAATTGGTGCTACACTAAATTACTTTGCTTTGTGTAATATAAGCAAAGTTTCAGTGGGTTTTCTTCCCCATGAGGGTTTCCCACTTATATTTGGTGTCTTATATACTGTTTTTCTCTTGATCTTGCTTATGGTTGTTTATATGCTTATATTCACACACATATGGTACATGGTTGAATGAATGATAACATATAATGAATGGAAAATGAAATAAAAGTTTTAAAGGACTGATTCACCCCCCCTCTCAGTCCCTTATGCTTTTAACATTGTCTGTCATGGCATAGAAGTATCATCTACCTCCATCACATCTATATCCTACCTTTCTGGGCTCTACACTAGAGACTACACCACTGGTTGTTGTTCTAGTGGACCACCCAAAATAATAATAGGTGGTGCCCTTTGTGCCTCCTCCTCCCCATGTCCCTGTAGTTGTGGCTGATGAATAACTAACGCATGTCCCTGGGGAATCCCTCTGTATACCTGTCGTTGGACATGTACAAACCTCATACCCCCTAGAGGACGTGTCAAATGTACTGGTCTAATCTCATCCCACCATTCTGCATATCCCTGCATTGTCCCTACATCCTCTACCGTTGGTAATGGTGCCCATGTAATAACGAACACATCATCCAAACTTTCCCTCGCTACTACCTCAGGAATCACTGCACCCCAAGCCTCTGTCTCCTGTGTAGTATGGGCAAACAAGTGGTGACCTACATGAATACCTTGCACTATCCCAAACTGTCGTAGCACCCTATCTGATCGATATCTCTCTAGTATGTATGAACGACCTCCGACCAAATAATAAGGAGTCTGGATCCTCCCTAAATGTTTGTGATCCCCCTCCCATACCTCGTATTGACGATACAACTACCAAGTAATACCCCCTGCTTATAACTCATCGATACGCCAACAATACCAGTCCAACTCCCCTAAATGCTCCCGTCTCCCCTTGGCCATCCACTAACAATAAATTGAAGGCTTCCCCACTCGCCACTACTCCCTAATACCAATCGGTCAACCCACATCAATATGATCATAACTCCATAAATGCAGCAATATCCCTGTTCCAATACTCCCGCCCCCTCGGTACGCCATGCTATGGAGATCACGATACAATCGATCCAATACTGTTGGGGCCCATGCAAATATTGTCTCCTCTTGCCACATACCATGCATCACATATACAAAATCAATGCTAAACCACCGTCCTCCACCATCTGGGAATAACACACAACTGATCAACGAACACAATAATAGTGGAACCCGCTCCATGAATCCCTCTCTAAAGTATAGTCGTAGATCTATTTGCATCCTATCTCACAGCACATCCGTCAATAACCTCAGTTTGTCCCTTGGCCTCGATCTCTACCACACCACAAGCTCTCCCTCTATTAACAAACGATATATACGATACACATCCTCCAAGGTCACCATCATCTCCCCTATTGGCAGCCAAAAGGTGCTCATCTCCGAATGCCAATGCTTCGCCAATGTAGTAAATAAACCACGATCTGTCTGCACTACAAGCATCCTCACTATATGGAGTAAACCCAACACATGCAACAAAGATGCCTCATCCTCCTTCGCCTCTATATCTACCACTCCTAGCAAATGATGTAAAGTTACCGATCACCGATTCCTAACCTAGATGGGTGGCAACACATCCTGCACACATTCACACAAACACATGTCAATCCCTACCTCTAATCTATTTCTAATTAAAATAAATGTGTCACTTTATCCTTTAAACGCGTCACTTCTATTCATAAGCACTACTCTATCCTTTACACGCGCCACTATACCGGCCCTGCCTATGCCGACCTAAATGCGCTACTTCTCACCCTATACGCACTAATTCACACTACATGCGCTAAACTAACCTACCCACCCCCATTCATTAAACATGTTACCCTATACATTAAACGTGCTACACTATACCATATGCACAAAACCTTCTCCCTTATTTCCCCTAAACATGCTACACTATATCCTATGTACTAAACCATAAACCCTCTCATCCTAACACACTACCCTCACAACTTTATACTCCATACACGCTACTTTATATAGTAAATGCGCTAAGCCTAAACAAACATGCTAAAACTAGTCTTAATCACTCACAAATGCGTTGTTTCACGTCTCGCTACCCCTATTTCCCATACACACTACTTGTCAGAGCATACACGTTATTTTATGGCTTGTATGCGTTGAAAGGTGCACCTAAGCAGCGGTTTTAGCCTTAAGAACCCTAAAAAGCCTCGAAAAACACAAAAATAATTCACAAAATCAAATATACATCACCAACTATCCCGCCTTTGTTGGTTGTTGGAACTCCCTCATGACGTCCGCTCGGTGGTCCGCAATCCCCTTGTAAGCCATCTCATTCTCTTCGGAGCTCTTGTTTTCAAACTATGCGCGGTGAAAATGACCCTCCCATGGACTTCGAAGACCTTTTATAATCGCCACGATGACCTAAAACCTTCCGTAGGTCCATTCTTCCTCCCCGGGTCTTCGTTTTTCCTCCCATTTTTTCCTACCTCCGTCAAATTTTCCCCTCTATCACCCCAAAATAAAAAAATCGTAAAAATACCAAAAAGTCGTAGAATTTCCAAAAAAATCGTAAAATTTCCAAAAAATTCCTAAAAATACCAAAAAAATCGTAAAAATACCAAAAAATAAAAAAATCGTAAAAATTCCAAAAAAAAAAAATCCTAAAAATACCAAATAAATCAAAAATTCCTAAAAATATGTAAAAATACCAAAAAATAAAAAATTGAAAAATACCAAAAAATTGTAAAAATACCAAAAGATCGTAAAAATTCCAAAAAAAAAAAAAAAATTCCAAAAAATTCCAAAAAATTGTAAAAATACCAAAAAAGACCAACTTTCTATATTAATTTGTCCGATGATATGAGGACAGGGGTAGTTGGCAACTTAGTCATCATGGTCTTTATACCTTGGTGCATTTTACTCCACGCCACATTAACCACTGTAGACACCTATAATTACGCCCAAGCAATTTAAATACTTAAATTGCACTAATTATCCCCTTTCTCGCAAATCAACGACATATCGTCAAAAGCACTCATTTTCCCTCATATCATCATTAATTAATTACACTAAGCTAATTAATTAAGTTGCCTATCTAACAAATACCCTAATTAACGACCTTCCGTTAATAAATCACCCCTTCTACCTAGACTAATTAATTATTATTAATTAATTAGCTTTCCCTTCCATTTAACCAATAAATCAATATTTAATTGATTTAATCCCCTTATAATAGCCTAAATCGCACTAATATTTCTCTAATTGGCTTCTATAAGCTTACACCTACCTATTAATTAATCACCTTTGATTAATTAAAATACCCCCAACTCCCATGACTTGCTAAACATGTTTTAAACCCTTCTAAAGTAAGGTTACCTTTAATAAATCAACCTTATCCATTCCTAATCATGTTTTACCTTTATCCCACATTCATGAGAATGTGTTGAATCTTTTATCCTTTAGGCTATATAAAGAGCCCTCCACCTACCTTTTTACTTACACCTAAACTTTCTAAGAGAGCAAATGCAAAGCATATAGCAAAGAGACTAAGAGCTTGCACCTTGCCCTTTTGAGAGTTCATCATCTTGAAGAGTTAAGCCTCTTTCTTAAAGTGCTTGGGTCATATGGGAGGTGTCAAAAGGGTCTTGTAGCCCAACTTTGATTAGCCCCCATTCCTAGGTTCTTGGAACATTAAGGACAACTATTTTGATAACCATGGAGCTTACTTAGGTCCATTCATTCATTTGTTGTTAGAGAATAGAGAAGTTTAGATATTTAGCATTGTTAGTTTCAAAGTTTGTATTGATGAATGCTAGCATCTAACCCTTGTTTAATTCTTATCATGATGGTGTTTATGTTTTGTTTTAGCTAAATTGTAGAACTATTTTAGGTGGTAGTTCTTGTTTCATTTGATTTAGCATTAAGCAAAGTATACATGCACACATTTGGCACGCCCGGTGGGACATACTCCATTGTCCTTTGCACTTAATTTCAAGTTTTTGTAGTTAAGTTTTATTTTTGGTTACTAACCCTCTTTTACACATGTTGATCTAACTTGTTTTTCTTAACATGTTTTGTTGAGTTTGCATGTGTTGGGACTTACTTGTAGGTATGAAGGAGGTGAAGTGCTGTCAAAATTGGAATTGAGGGGAAAATTTCAAGATTTCTCCATGTTTTCATTTTTAGAGCTTATTTTTTTAACATTTTACATGCTAGTTTTGTCAATTTCTTGAAAATTTTCAATTCTTGAGCATATAGGTTAGTGTTTGATAGTGCTGAGTCTTCTATTTACATATTAATGTGGTGGGTTGCTGTCAAAATTTAAATCTTGGTGAGAAAATTTCAAGATTTCATCATGTTTTCATTTTTAGAGCTTACTTTTTCATCATTTTACATGCTAGTTTTGTCAATTTCTTGAAAATTTTCAATTCTTGAGCATATAGGTTAGTGTTTGATAGTGCTGAGTCTTCTATTTACATATTAATGTGGTGGGTTGCTGTCAAAATTTAAATCTTGGTGAGAAAATTTCAAGATTTCATCATGTTTTCATTTTTAGAGCTTACTTTTTCATCATTCTACATGCTAGTTTTGTCAATTTCTTGAAAATCTTAAATTCTTGAGCATGTATGTTAATGTTTGATAGCGTTGAGTCTTCTATTCATATATTAATGTGATGGGTTGTTGTCAAAATTGAATCTTGGTTGGAAATTTTTTCCCATTTTGTAGATTAAGGGACGTTTTTTTTTACATTTTTTGAGTGCATGTCAAGTGCACACCCATGAGCATAAGAGCATATGCGTAACCCATCTTCCGAAAGCCATAACTTTTGCTCCCAGACTCGAAATGACTCCATTTTTTTTGCGTTGGAAAGGTATTGAAGTTAACTATAAAATGAAAACATAAATTTGAGATTTATACTTATAGAAGTTGCAGGTTTTTCTATTATTTTAAAACTGGTCATTTTCTAACATGTCTAATGCTTTGATGAATGTTGTATTTCCATGCTTACTCGATTTAGACCAAAGCATGTGTATGCTCTTCTCTTGCACCTTTTGGTGATCTTGAGAATTAAAAACAACTTTGATCTCTATCTTGTTAACATTGAGATTAAACTTGGAAACTTGATTATTCATTTTGCTTAAGGGAATGAACCTTTTACAAAGTATTTTTCAATGGTCCTTTGATTTGAAGTTTTCCATTTCTATATAGTTGGGATAAAGTTTGTGTATGCTCTTCTCTTGCACCTTAGGGTGATCTTGAGAATCAAAAGCAACTTTAGTCTTCATTTTATAACATTTGGTAAATTAGAAACTTCATCTTTCACTTTTGGTTTAAAGGAATGAACATTTATCAAGAATTTTGTATGGTTCATTGATTAAAAAGATTTTCTTTACTTTTTAGTTGGATTATTTGTTGTGTATGCTCTTCTCTTGCATCCTTGGATGATCATGAGAATCAAAAGCAACTCTTAATCCTCTTTTCAATAATATGATTTTCTTAGAGAACTACTAACGCTTAAGTGCATGACCTAAAAACGCTTGTCAAAGAAAAGAGGAATCAAAACGAAATCAAAAACTACTAATACAGTTGTTATATAGGTTGCCAAAAGGTGTTCAATCAAACCACACCTAATTAAACAAGATAAAAAGAACAACATATTCAAAACACTGTATTGTAGGTTTCGGAAAAGGGTACATCCCTCTCCGCTCAACTGGAACATAACCCCTTTGGCATAACGCCTTGAGCTACAACAATGGGGGTGGTTCCAGGAACCCCAAAGTAGTCCACGCAAGAGGGAACCTTGTGGACGAAACGGGAAGTGCTCCGCACTACCTACTTGACTAGTGTTTCCTTTGTGAGATAGCGTTACAAGTTGTCCGTTGTGGCGACCCCAGTGATAGTACACGTAGATGCACTAGTTGCCTACTGTTCTTGAAGGGGCTAAAGTAAAGCCGAGATACTCCCAAACTAGTTAGTTCGACTTTTTGGGTAAATCACGCTCGCTTATGGCAACTTTGTAACACCTAGGGCGAGAGAACCACCTAGGAGAATATACTTTGGTCAGGAGCCCACTTTGACCATTTTAAAACAGTGTTGAGTTGTGAACCTTCTTTTTGAGAAACGTGTGACGTATTACTTTCACCTAGTTTTTACTTGCCTTAGGGCGAGGCGAAACTTTACCGAAGTGAGGCTAGCATTTTTTGTCATTTTTTCTTGATTTATTTCCTTCATATTCTTTTGACACTTTGTTGATCAAAAGAGGTGTGATTACCTTTGTGTTGCCATTCGATTGTTTGTCTCATTTTTATGTCCGTTTACGCCCATCCATATTTGCGGCTGGGTTAGTTAAACGTCTAAAGTGAGTGGAGGAGTTTTCACGTCATTTGGTAGCCATTGTGATCTTGATACCCACGTCAAGATCGTCATTGTAGTTAGGCGTGGTTCATCACTGCGGACTTCCATAGAGGAGTTAGCTTGTTTGTCTTGTATCATTACAATTTCGATATTTACGTCTTGTTTCTTGTAAACTCGACATAAATACCTATATTGTACGGTTATGCTGCACACATTCTCAACTATTCCTAGCTATACTTTGAGCATTTTTTTTTTGTTTGGTTTTATTATTACCTTGATTTCAAAAGGTGTTAGGCACTACCATTTGTGCATGTTATATCAATAACACCTCGATATCAATACTTCACTTTCTTGCAAAGTGGGTTAACATATCTTGGTGATATTGTTGTGTCATTCACAAATCGTAATTGACACTTTTTGAGATATAGGTCTTAATCAGACTTGAGCTTGCTCATCGTATATCTTGATTAGGAGATCGCATTTAACTTCATGTATTTACTTACGTCTTGTTCATTGAACTTGGCATAAGTGGAGACATCTTGTTAATCATCTGGCATCACAAATTACTTTAAAACATAGTCTAGGAGGTACTTCATTTGATTAAGTTTTGATACCAAACGATTGTTTCATTGCTGACTTTATCACTCTATCACATTGGTATTCTCACACGGTTAATTTACTCTTAACACATACATCTTGTGTTTTACTTGGGGGTAGTCATTGAATTTTGAACAAATCTACAACTTACCTTAGTGAAACTTATCACGAAAACATGGCTCCCAAGACGCGTCTAGGTTTAAAGAAACAAACATATGAGGAACAACAGGCGCAAGCTTGGGAAACCTCTAACAAACAAGGGTCAAACCCATTTATCGGACACGATCTAGGACCACTATTTTCTACAGAAAAGGAAATAGAAGAAATGGTCGACCATAGTGGAAACGAATTAGAATCACCACACGCAGACTTTGATTTTGACCCCACTCTACTATATGAGTTTCTCCTTAGAAATAAAGATAGATTTTTGGCACGGGTCATGGAATTACGGGCCAAATTGCCCACCAAAAATGAACCAATATTACCTACAAATGACACTACTAAGGAAGAACGCCCCCTTATCAATATGGAAGATATTTTAATAGGTGGGCATGCTTCCACTTCTTACGCAGAAAATGATAAAGTGGTAGGGCATAGAATACCCCTCATCAAAGTGCCATGAAGAAACAAGATAGAACATGAGACAGGGGAAGAACCTCCACAATACGAAGAGGAAGAACCTTTAGAAGAAGAAGAAGACACAAACCAAGTCACAATCCAACAACAACTCAATAACCTAAGCCGACAACTAGCTTTGCTTACTTTCCAGGTACAGAAAGACACAAACAAGAATGTTCAAAAGTCAAAGCCTAAGTTTAGGATCCACAAACTCCATCGAGAAAACCAAGGAGAAGAAGACACAGGGTATCATCGTGTACACATCCCCGCTTCTCCCACTAAAGAACAATTACTCGCACAAGAAGTACAATCAATGAAAGCAATGCTTGCAAGCATACAAGAAAGCAATATAGGGAGTATTAGGAAATACCAATACGAAGAACTATGCCCCTATCCTTTTGACAAGACAATGACCCTTCAACCCTTTCCAAAGAAATTTGATATGCCAAAGTTCGAAAAATACAAAGGAAAGGGAGACCCAAGGGATCATGTTAAATATTTCTACATGGCATGTCAAGAGGTGTCTTATAGTGATAATTACCTCATCAGACTTTTTCCTAAGAGTCTCGGAGGTCAAGCATTGGAATGGTTTACGCGCTTACCACGAGGATCAATTTTCACCTGGCCAGAATTGGTGGAAAGATTCGTGCGTCATTTCTCATATAACATAGAGAGTGACGTCACCATGACAGACTTGTGCGGCACAAAACAACGCCCAAATGAGACCTTCGCTAGCTTCCTCCAACGATGGAGAGGGATAGCTAGTCGCTTCCCTTGCGCTTTCCCTGAGAAGCAGCTGGTCAGTATTTTCATCCCTAATCTCAACCCAGATATAGCTTTCCACCTCCAAATGCATTGTGTCCGCACCTTTGAGGAGGTTATTGAGAAAGGGATTCAAATAGAAAAGGCTCTCATTGCCAAAGGCACCCTCAAAACCCAATCTAAAGACAACCAAAGTGTCAAACCCGCTGAAAAGTTGAAGATCTTTAACAAAAACAAAAACTTGGTGGGAGACGAAATCACTGATTCCAAACGTGTTCAAACAGTCCAAACCAGTCAACCTTTTAAACTGACCAAGGGCCCAATTCAACCACCACCAAAGCGACGAACATTCACCTCCCTCAATGAGCCGTTGTCTGTCATACTAAAACAGCTGGATGCGGCCCACATGATGACCTATCCTACAACGCAACCGTTTGATGACAACGCTCCTAAACCTTCGTGGTATAAGGAGAATGAATACTGCGAAATGCATCGCGTTAAAGGTCATAAAACAGACAAATGTTTGCGACTTCGCCACTATATTCAAGACCTCATTGACAACGGGGAGATAGATGTGGATAACCCTAGCCACATGCAAACACCTAACGAGAAAATGGGGATTTATAAGGAACCATTCCCTAAGCATGATAAGTCAGAAAAGGCAAAACCGGATCGGGGAGAGTCATCCCAAACCTATAAAACCATGAATTACTTGTATACCAAGAGAGATAACAATCATTACGATTCACTTATTGGATGTATTCGCTCCCCTGCTGACCGTGTCAATACCATCCGGATCAAGGGAAAGGACTGCGCTGCAGTAACAAGGCGTGCCCGCCTCGTGATTCCAGAACCCTCTCTGTTGACCCCCGCAAACTGGTAAATATAACCTTTTAGAACAACTTGAGAAGACACCTGCTAAGATCTCGATCTTAGATCTTCTCAAGATATCCAATGTGCATAAGGACATTTTGTATCAAACTCTTCAGGGGTCGGGAGTGCCTTTAGAAGTCGATCCTGCATACCTTTAAGCCGCGGTGGCAAATATTACACCCAGTGAGCATCTCACTTTCAACCATAGGGAGGTCCCTACTGAGAATCCTACACATAATCTTCCCTTATACATTGAGGTAGTTGTCACCCGCAGGAAAATCAAACGGGTGCTTGTGGACAATGGATCAGGATTGAATATTTGCACGCTTAAGTTGGTCAAACAATTGGGACATACAGAGGTAGATCTTGAGTCCCATATCATCACTATCACCGCATACGACAACGCGGAAAGAGAGTCAGCAGGCACCATTACGCTGCCCATGGAGGTGGGCCCCACTTGCCATCAGACAAAGTTTCACGTCTTAGACTTGGAACTTCCATATAATATGCTTCTAGGCCGACCATGGATCCATGCCATGCAAGCCGTGCCATCAACATTTCATCAATGCATCAAGCTGAAGCATGAGGGACATACGGTAACAATACCAAGAGACTCAGAGCCCTTTGTTCATTGTAGAGCTCTTAATGGCTTTGCACGAAATGGTACATACACATGTCCCTCCGTGGATATGGCCATTCCTTTTCAGTCTGAGGCTATGGAATCCTGGCTGGATTCAGATTCTCTTAGGTCTTGCACTCATGGGGCGTCCACTTCCACATCTCCATTTGATTCATGGGAGATGAAAATTATGGAATATGGTTGTGAGGAGTATAATATATAACAAGCGCTCTTGGTTTCTGACCTCTCCTTGTTGCCCAAGACTAGAGGTCAACCCAACTACCGCTTCAGGAGACCTAGAGAGGAACACATTATTGGGTCGTTCCTACCTAGAGGCTTGTTAGCTGAGGAAAAATTACTTGATCCACCTACTACTTGGGTCCCTGAGGACACTCAGCCATCTTGTTATCAAACCCCAGAATATGAAAAATCTAGCAGAATGATGTACTCCATGGGCTACAAAGGCCTAGGATGTGGGAGGAATGAACAAGGACAAAGAGAACCGGTCCCTCTTCCACATTTCAAAACAGAAAGATATGGCATTGGGATTTGCCCTTATGGAGCACACCCCAACGATCGAGATGCGACTTGTTCTGAGCATGAGGATAGCTCCGATTATCTAGACAACGATATGGATTCCTGTTGTAGCCAATATGAGGATCTGGCCTCCACAAACCTTTTCATGAATAACGTTGTCCTAACCATCACCCCCACTGAACCAACCCTTGACCTTGTATACCCCTCCCTTGTTGAATGGGACCAACAACGTCACGTGACACTAGATTTATTTGAGAACGATGAGGCTATTGCAGAGTTCATGGGCATAAGGGATACAATTCCCATTGGAGATCACAAGAAGGGTTTCTTTATCGACTTAGACACCTGCGCCTATTTTGGCGAGGAGGCTGAACTTCATGGTCAGCAAAATTTAAAGAAAAGCGAGGGCAAGAGTTCTAAAGAAAAGCCTCGATAAAAATCGAAGTCCAAGTCACACAGTGAAAACCTCTTTGAGGCATTGGCTGACAAACAAATAAGAAAATCAAAGGACAAACAAAGTGACCACGCCAAGGATGAAAATATCGTAGAGACATCCTTGGATGAAGATCTCAACCTACCTCCCGATCCTACGCGTATGGAGGATTTATCAAAATTGTTAGTTGAAGGAAACCATTGATGTCAATATTGGTACCGAAGAAGATCCCAAGATAGTAAAATTGGGAGCATCACTCTCATCCAGAGAACAAAAGACGTTCACTATGCTACTACGAGAGTTTATTGATGTGTTCGCATGGTCTTACAAAGACATGCCCGACTTAGATCCAACTTTGGTCGTGCATAACCTGGTTGTGCACGCAGACGCTAAGCCTATTAAACAAAAGCTTCGAAAGATGCACCCAAGAGTGGCCTTGTTAGTTAAAGAAGAATTGGAAAGGTTGCTTACAGCAGGATTCATCAGGCCAATTGATTATTCTGAATGGATATCAAACATTGTTCCTATCCAGAAGAAACCTATTGGTATCCGAATTTACATAGATTTTAGGGACATCAATAAAGCTTGCCCTAAAGATGACTTTCTGTTTCCCAACATTGACATGATTGTTGACTCGACCGCAGGGTACGAAATGCTATCACTTATGGATGGCTTTTCGGGTTATAATCAAATTAAGATCACTAAGGAAGACCAACACAAAATAGCTTTCACAACTCCTTGAGGCACCTTTTGTTATCAGGTGATGCCATTTGGCCTTAAGAATGTGGGAGCAACTTATCAGTGGGCCATGACAGTAATATTTCACGATATGATTCATGACATCATGGAAGACTACGTAGACGACATCCTGGGAAAGTCCAAAACAAGAGAGGATCATCCTATCATTTTGTGGCATATCTTTGAATGCCTGCGTGAATACAAAGTCAGGCTAAATCCAAAGAAGTGTGTCTTTGGTGTGCTATCTGGGAAACTATTAGGCTTCATCGTGTCAAGACAAGGTATTGAGGTAGACCCTGCTAAAGTGTCTGCCATCACAGAAATGCCTCCACCTGAGAATATCAAGCAACTGCGTAGCTTGCAAGGGAAAATTCAAGCCATTTGCCGCTTTATCTCCTAGCTTGCAGATAAATGTCACTCATTCACTCATTTGCTTAAGAAGGACATCATTTTCATCTGGGGACCTGAGCAACAACAAGCCTTTGCTTTGCTTAAACAGTACCTGGCTAATCCACCTATCCTCATGCCTCCCACTCCGGGAGAACTACTTTTGCTCTATATTTCCGCTACGCAATACACTATTGGTGCACTGCTCGCCCAATATGACCTTAGCCATAAAGAGAAAGCAGTGTACTATCTGAGTTGCACCCTCATCACCTATGAACGTAATTATCCTCAGATTGAAAAGGCTTGCTTGGCCGTTGTTTTTACCTTTCAGAAACTTCGCCATTACCTGCTAAATACTAAGACCAACTCATATCCAAGGTCGACCCACTCAAGTATTTATTGTCCAAACCCGCCCTCACAGGTAGAATGGCTAATTGGATCATTCTACTCAGTGAGTTTGATATAGAATTTGTCCATCAAAAATCAATTAAAGGACAAGTACTTGCTGACCAGCTAGCGGAAGCACCTTTGCAAAGCACAGAACCTTTGAGTCTGGATCTGCCAAATGCATCTTTTCTCTACATTGAAGAATCTGTCGTATGGCAGATACATTTTAATGGATCTTTTACGTTTCATGGTTCAGGTGCAGGAGTGGTCCTTATTACTCCTTCGGGTGATCCTATACCACAGGCTTTCCACCTGGCCTTCCATTGCCCGAACAACATTGTGGAATATGAAGCACTCATTGTAGGGATGAAGCTAGCCATCAAGTGGAATATTCAACATGTTAAGGTTGTAGGTGATTCACAGCTAATCATCAAACAGGTTAATGATGAGTATAAAGTTAAGGATGACAAGCTCATACCTTACAAGAAGTTGGCGGAAACTCTGAAGGAGTATTTTGTGTGCATTACCTTTGAGCAGATCCCAAGAGCGCATAACAGATCGGAAGATGCTATGGCAACGGTGGGATCTATGCTTCGTATTCCGCCAGGGAACAATGATATGCCATTTTTTGTAGAAAATCTACACCAGCCCGCGTATGACGTACCGGAATCTTGCCTGGCTTGTGAGGTTGTTGGTCCATATTCCCCGTGGTACGAACCCATTTTCACCTATCTTAAGGACAATACTTTCCCTCCCAATATCTCCCTTTCTGAAAAGCAAATCCTGATTCACCAGATAGCTCGTTACACCCTTTTAGGAGGTACACTTTATCGTTGTGGCTACGATGGGAATCTGTTACGTTGTCTGGATGTGACAGAGTCAATCCAGGCAATTAAAGAAGTACACGAAGGAGTATGCGGAGCACATACAAATGGAATGGTCTTGGCTAAGAAACTGTTAAGAGTAGGTTACTATTGGCCCACTATGGAAAATAATTGTTGTACTTATGTTAGAAAATGTGTGCTTTGCCAAAAGTATGGAAATTTCATCCATGCTCCATCGCAACCATTGCAACCAATCACTACCCCGTGGCCATTCTCCAAGTGGGGACTTAATCTAATAGGGAAGCTTACTCCTACCTCATCTGATGGTCATACACATATCATCACAGCTACAGAATACTTTACAAAATGGGTGGAGGTTGTCCCTTTAACCTATGTCACAGGAGCACAGATTTCTAAATTCATCATGAATCATATTATTTACGGATATGGTATCCCTGCAGCCATTGTCACAGATAATGGGAAGTCATTTAAGAACAAAATTGTGAAAGGTCTTTGCCAACGGTTCCAAATCAGATTGAAATGGTCCACGCCATATTACCCTCAGGGTAATGGACAAGCTGAGGCAACAAACAAGACTTTGGTAAGGATAATGGAGAAGATGGTTAGCAAAACCGGTCGAAACTGGCACCTACAAATCCACCCAGCTCTCTGGGCCTACCGAACATCAATTCGCACTCCTACGGGTGCCACGCCATATTCCCTAGTGTTCGGGACAGAATCTATCATCCCTTTATAGATTGAACTCCCATCCCTGCGAATTTCTCTTTGAGACTATTTGGATAAGGATGAAGATTATTGAGTGGCAAGATTGGCTGAGTTAGAGCTCGTGGATGAGAGGCACATTCGTGCTCTTAATTACCTGAAGGTATATCACCACAGAATCTCCCGCAACTACAACAAGAGAATCATCCCTCGCCAGTTTGAGGTGGGTGATTTAGTTATGAAGGAGAACCAGTTCAACACTAGAGCAGAGCGAGAAAAGAAAGGGAAGTTTGAACCACACTGGTTAGGACCCTATGTCATAGTTGCCAAGTACGGCACCGGGGCATACAAACTGGCTCACCCCAATGGTGATGAGCTCCGAGAGCCAATGAACGCCATGCATCTTAAGAAGTTCTATGCTTGGACATGGCGCAAAAATTAAAAAATACAAAAACATCAAAAAAAAAAATCAGAAAAAGAAAAAGAGAAAACAGGTCGTCCACTAGTGAAAACCACGTAATTGTGGCGCTTTGGACAAGACCTTGGGTGAAAACCGGTTTCCGGCACCTCAGGAGGATTCGTTGTTCACAAGCATTCTATATCAGAAGGGTAGTTGTCTTTATCCTAGACCTGGTTCTGCCTTCGAGTTTCCTTGTGCACACCATCTAGTCCAGCCTTGATCCGGCTTTGCCTTCTTCTATTCGTCTGTAAGGTATGTGGTCTTTCGTTATTTTCCATCTTACGCTGGGGGCAACTCAACGACTTCACCTTCTTGTTCATAAGTGCGTGGCTTCTGCCCTTGTATATTCCCCACCTAACGCTGGGGGCATCCATGCTTTCTTGGTTACCTGCACATAGCTTTGGAAAATTGTTAAAAACACAAAAACAATAGAAAATTGTTTCGAGAAAAACACAAAAACAATAGAATATTGTTTTGAGAAAACACAAAAATAATAGAAAATTGTTTCAGAAAACACAAAAACAATAGAAAATTGTTTCGAGAAAACACAAAAACAATACAACATTGTTTTGAGAAAACACAAAAACAATAGAAAATTGTTTCACAAAACACAAAAACAATAGAAAATTGTTTCAGACAACACAAAAACAATAGAACATTGTTTCGAGAAAAACACAAAAACAATAGAACATTGTTTCGAGAAAAACACAAAAACAATAGAACATTGTTTCGAGAAAACAACAAAAAATAATAATATATATATATATATCAAAAAAATCCAAAAACAAGGCAAAATTTTTCAAAAATTTCCTAAAAAGTAAAACACCCTATAAAATGGTAACTTGCTTCTTACAGCTGAAACTTGTGTCTTGCGCATGGTAGTTTCTCCATATCCTATTGGTTTGTCTCACATCTTCCCTGATTAATACGATTCGCAGATCACTGGATTCACAACCATTCAAAAAAGCTAGCTGCTTGCTTCGTCTGTACTCTGGGGCACTTTTGGTTGCCTGGTGCTGTTTCGTTGCGCACAAATGCTTTTCATGGACCCCATGTCCATTTTCATTTCCCCTTGCATGTATCCTTGCTTGGGGCATCATTTTTAACCCTTTTCGTCAATCACGAACTTGTGGATCTCTTCAGCACTGATAACAAAACATTTGTACAATTGTCTTGACCGTTGTTGGGTTGGATATGTGCGTTCGTACTTGTTTTCCCTGTTATATGAGCTTGTTTCCTTCTCGTATTGCATTGCATTATTGTATGTTGCGTGGAGTTGGTACTTTTAGCAATGGAAAATTGTTTGTAGTATGGCTTTTCATGTCATTCTACCTTTTTCGTATGCTTATATTTTTCATAAGGATCGATGATGTAGTTCCTATGACAATATGATGACATCAAATTTGTTCCAAACAAATAAGCAACTAGAGGTTAAGCTCTTTTCTCCCCTCATCCATATTTCTTCTATACCACTTCCCTTTCACCCCTAATTCTCCCTCTCCTTGGGGCTTCCTGCCTCGTCCCCATTCTTCTACCTACTTCTCATGTTTTTCGATCGTCGATCGGCTTCCTTCATCACCCCATCGACACTCGAGGGGGCATCTCTCCCTCCTACTAAGTTTTCTTCTATCCCTTCAAAATCTCTTCTGTCTACTATCTTTGAAGTGGCATCACTTACGCCACCCCAAAGAGGGGCAAATGTAGACACCTATAATTATGCCCAAGCAATTTAAATACTTAAATTGCGCTAATTATCCCCTTTCTCACAAATCAACGACATATCATCAAAAGCACTCATTTTCCCTCATATCATCATTAATTAATTACACTAAGCTAATTAATTAAGTTGCCTATCTAACAAATACCCTAATTAATGACCTTCCGTTAATAAATCACCCCTTCTACCTAGACTAATTAATTATTATTAATTAATTAGCTTTCCCTTCCATTTAACCAATAAATCAATATTTAATTGATTTAATCCCCTTATAATAGCCTAAATCGCACTAATATTTCTCTAATTGGCTTCTATAAGCTTACACCTACCTATTAATTAATCACCTTTGATTAATTAAAATACCCCCAACTCCCATGACTTGCTAAACATGTATTAAACCCTTCTAAAGTAAGGTTACCTTTAATAAATCAACCTTATCCATTCCTAATCATGTTTTACCTTTATCCCACATTCATGAGAATGTGTTGAATCCTTTATCCTTTGGGCTATATAAAGAACCCTCCACCTACCTTTTTACTTACACCTAAACTTTCTAAGAGAGCAAATGCAAAGCATATAACAAAGAGACTAAGAGCTTGCACCTTGCCCTTTTGAGAGTTCATCATCTTGAAGAGTTAAGCCTCTTTCTTAAAGTGCTTGGGTCATATGGGAGGTGTCAAAAGGGTCTTGTAGCCCAACTTTGATTAGCCCCCATTCCTAGGTTCTTGGAACATTAAGGACAACTATTTTGATAGCCATGAAGCTTACTTAGGTCCATTCATTTATTTGTTGTTAGAGAATAGAGGAGTTTAGATATTTAGCATTGTTAGTTTCAAAGTTTGTATTGATGAATGCTAGCATCTAACCCTTGTTTAATTCTTATCATGATGGTGTTTATGTTTTGTTTTAGCTAAATTGTAGAACTATTTTAGGTGGTAGTTCTTGTTTCATTTGATTTAGCATTAAGCAAAGTATACATGCACACAACCACAACAATTAATGATGATACAGTGGACACTTTATGACAACACCCCCCTTCTATTATCATCTTTTAAATCCACATCATCCTCTAATCATCCCATCCAAAGAATCCTTTATCAACTAATCAATATACACATCAAAATCTTATCATCTTGCATCTCACATCTTCAAATCCTATCCCCTTGACTGGGGCACCTCACAATATAACATCTTTAAATCCAACACCCTCACATCAAAATCCAAAATATTCCATACTACACCTTTGACTGGGGCATCATATAATCCAACATATCCAAATCTCACCTCCTATAATCCAACATCCTCAACATATAAACCCTTGACTGGGGCATCATCCAAATCCAAACCTCCTAAATCTTGCACCCTTTTCATACGTATCGTTGGCTGGGGCATCCAGTATTATCTCTCCCTCCTTATAATTTTCTACATTTACCACTATTTTTCCCTAAACTCCTACTCGCCTCTCATCCTTCTATCTTCTAATCTCCTCAAATACTCTCTTATGTCCTATTCTTCTAACTTTTTCTCACCCTCCACTCCTATCCTCCTCTAACCCTCTACTATCCTCTTCTTCTACAATCCCCAACTCTTATAATCTGATAAATTTGCATCTCGTAATTATATAATGCTCATCTTCTAAATCCCCTTTTCTCTCCTCTAATAATCCTCCATCTTCTCATCTTATAATCATACATCCTCAATCTTCTACTCAATCTACATCCTCCTCATCAATCTCCTCAACTTCTATAATCATCTATCATCTACTAACTTGATTCTCTCCTTTTTTTGAGCGGTTACCTGACTCATTCCTCCCTGCCTAACCCCTCGAGGGGGCATCACCTCTCCATCTATTCCATCTTCTCTTCTTCTCTTTGAATTTTCATTGATTCGCAATAACACTTCAAAGAGGGGGAAAATGTAGACATGTAAAATGTCGACATAGTCATTTAGCAAAAAAGATATGATCATCATACTATAGTAATCAATTCACATCAATAACTATATAATAAATAGTTAATTTATAATTAATTATTTTATATATAACCATACTTTTATTTTTATTTTTCACCATTCCATAATCCCATTACATCCTTAGAATTATTAATACATCATTAACAATTTATTTACTACATTAACTAATCTTCATTAACTATTTTCTACCTGTATAAAAATATTTACCCACCTACCCTATACCTACTCTATGCCTAGATTCTCCATCTAATCACCTCATTAAACATACTTAATCTCACATAACTACATTTTAAATGTCCCTCCAAATATATAGGCTTCCATTTCTATAATTCTCTCCATTCTTCCCTCCCATTTTCAAATATTCAAATGAAAATACACTATTCCATTGAATTTTTAATTCAACAAAAAATTCTCATGAAAATCTAGAATTTTATACATCTAGAAAAAATCATCCCGCTCATCCATTCTCGACCATTGATCTACTCCACCATGGCAAAATCTGAACCATTGAGTTTTGCCTCATCTAACTATAAATAGAGGTGCCACCCTCCATGGACAAGCACCTTAGAACAATTGCAAGTATATGCTACCAAATTTTCTAAGCAATCCAAAGCATCCTTCATAGCATGTCTATCAAGCTTAATTCATCATTTGATCAAGGGGAGGTGCTGCTGAAATTGGTCCAAATATCTGAAGTCATGTCTCATACTATCCAGCAAGTAAATCAAGGAGCAAATCAAAATCATCAAAGGAGGAGGATTCCACTTGTAGGTAAGTACGTGTATATCATTTATCTCCCCCTTTTAATCTCTTCTCAATCTAAGGTAGATGAGTTATCGTGTTAGAGCATGATTTGAATTGGTTTCATAAGTCATTTCATGTTTTCACTGCTAACACAAATTTTTCCTCTACAACTACAATAGTCATTACGAGGGGAGGGTGTGACCATGGAGTAGATGTAGGCAAACTTTCGATATGAATGACTTCTTTACTTTTGAATCAGGGAAGTTGTAGGGACAGGAAAGGCTTAATGAGAAGCTTATAGATTGAGATCCCTTGCCTCTCAAGGGAGCCCTAACAGAGGATCTCACATACATAATTACATATATGATAAGGATATTTGTTTTACTTAAGCATAGGTTAGTTACAACCTACCGTAGCACGATGTTAAATAACTACAATCTGAATTATTTACATAGGATATGAAACTTTTGGTAGTAGAAGTAAATAATAGCTGATTTAGAACTAGAATTGCAACATTGTTTGTTTGTGCCAAGACGGAACAACCTTCGATTTTATTTAATTAGTTTTCCTTCAAGATCCAATAGATTAGATTTATTGCTTTTATTTGTTTGGTTGAAATGAGCACTTCAACATAGTTTAATAGTTAGATTCAATCAAGTAGTTAAACCATAGGTAATTTACGCTACCTGCACATAGCCTCTAATTTTTCCTTTAGCAATTTAGTTACTACAAATTCACACTACACAATCTTAGTCACTGATTCTCTTATATCCACCCCATTTATTCCACATCGGTTGTCTCAGCATGACCTCGGGAGGTCAAGTACGCATGAAGGTCATGTGTTGATTTTCAGCCGTACAGAGTTGTGTTCCCCCTGAGTGGATGGATATGTATGCATGTAATGAGGTTCATTTGTTTATGCCTCCTGAGCAATAGGGAATGAACTGTAAATGAGAGTATGTCATCAAGAAAAGGTTTGAGTAGTGCATGTTGTATGATAGGATGGTAGAAGTAATGAGGTAATGACGATATAGGAGTGTATCAAGATATGTAATAGCACTCAAGGATATGAAATATGAGGTGCAGACTATTATTAGAAAAGGATGGAGGTGCAAGATAAGGGGAAAATAATACACTTGATGCCCCCAAACTATGTGAGTAAAAGACGGATATCTAGTGAAGCAAACTAATGAGATCAATGTAAGGAGTAGTTCTCTTGACAAAAGTGACTTTACGCTTAAGTGGCGATAGTGAAGGATCCTTACACGATGGTGACAGAGTGTCTAATGTGTCATGAGAAAATGTATTTTCATCACCATAGTAGGTAGGAAGGGATTCAACAATATTTCTAGGATTGAAATCAAATAGTTCATCGACATCGTATGCTTCTTCCGGGTCCTAGTAATTGATATAGGCATGACTGGGCGGAATTAAAAGTTTAAGGCGAGGAGGCTGGTGAGGGATCTCATCTTGTGGCGAGGTAATAGGTTATTCTTCCTTTCAAGGTTTGAGCCTAGAGGGCATTTGTGGCTAATCTTGCATTACTGGAGGAGGAGTATGAGAGACTATTATATGATGTTTGTTAGGCATAGAAGGATCAGATTTAGGAACCCATTAAGATGATACTAGTGGAGATGACCATGTAATAGAACGATCCACAGTGAATGTGATAAATCCTTGGCATTCAAGATGTTTGATTCTTTATTGTAGGGAAAATAATTCATTGTCATTATGTCTATTGATTATATGATAATTATAATATGGATGATCTTGATATTTGTAAGCCGATAAGGATGATAGGAGTCAGCAGATGACAAGTTGATAAAGTGGTGAGGTTGAATTTGCGGAAGTATATCTTGTTTTTTTGCATTATAATGAAACTTGAGAGGGACAGGGAGAGAAAATATTTTAGGTTCACAGATATGAGCACATATAGAAGACATATGAGGATGAGGTGTAGAAGGAGAATAAACATGAGCCTGAGAAATGTCCTTAAGATTTTGGATTTCATATTTGACATATGTAAATGTGGATTCCATATCCTGAAATTTGTCTTGAAAAAAGGAATGTAAAGCTTATATTGAGTCCAACATAGATTTATTATATGTAGGATCATGAAGACTAGGGTCATCAGATAGATCCAAAATAATACTCACTTGATGGGGTTGTGTATCGCTAGGGAAATACATGGTGTCTAGGTGTTTTTTAGAATAACTTGGCAATGAGGATGCTTTTGAATTTAAATCATACATAGAAATCTGAGGAATTTTATGAGCCATGATAAAGAAGATGATATGCTAAAAAGGGATCTGAAAGACCGATCAGGAGTGGGGTTCACCAAATTATAAAGCTAAATATGAAATATATAATCCTAATATTATATTTATTGTTGCAATAAATAAGTAATAAATATAGATCCAAGTAAACTAAACAAGAAGTTATGAAACCCTAGTAGAAAATGAAGGAATAAAATGTGTAGTTGATTCATAAAGCTACTGAGAGCGTGTTGAGCTAGAAACATGGTAAAATGGAAGTACAGAATATCGCAACCATACTCAAAAAATTATGTTATTGTTGGATAAGGGTGGACACCAATGCCTAGGAAGGTTGGGAACATCTGCCACTACGATCCGATTTGGGAACTACTATCCTGGAAAGTCTTCAAGTTCTGAATTTTTCTAGGTTGCTAGGGTTTCACATTTTTTCACTTTTGGTCAGTTTTGAGATCGCACCAAGATCTTCAAATGTCTCTATAAATCTAGAATGAGTTAATCACTTGCAAAACCCCAAGAAAAACATCAAACCCTTAAAAATAAAGATTCAATTGAAGGGGTTGGAATGTCCTCAATGGCCACAATAGTGGGCGTATAACTTAGCATTGCACTACATCATAGCACAAATGTAGTTCTATGTGTGTGTCTAATAATGGTGCCATAAGAGTTCTTTTGCAAGTCACACATGAAGATAGTGAGTGTAGCTAGATGTAGAATGTAAATGATGTGTACATGGAAACAATAGACTCCCCTCCTATGAAGTGTGATGCAGAAGAACTAACCTTTGTCCCTTGTGATGGAGCTGGATGGATGCAAATGGAGCTCTAGATGCCTTGATGGATGTAACCTTAGGTGGTGATAGATAATGCTTAGTGCTTGGTACGAAAAGGCCGACTATGAAAAAGATAAGATGCTCAAATAGCTAGAAAGGACCCAAAAAGTGTGACCAAAATGCAAAGAGGACAAAGGCACCCAGAGGGGACGGGGGCGCCTGACACCAGTGTCCTGGTTGGGTGTTTGTGTCCTGAATGATAAATGTCGAAAGGTAAAAGGTAGATTGAGCAAGTAAGAGTGCGATACTGAGAGTAGAAGCATAAAGAAAAGAAAGGTGGCTAAAGACATGGGTTAATCAATACTTTTCTTACTTAGGAACCATATGAATAGTAGTATACAATCGAAACTAGATAATTACCCAAAGTGTGTGATTTTGTGTCTACTCAATCTCCAAGCTCTAAATCTTCCAAAATGGTGGAAAAAGGCTCCAAAGTGGCTTCAAGAGGTTAGTAGTAGCTAAGAAAAAGGGCAAGAAACATGTAAAAAGTTTCTAGAGGTCGGATCTTAAGAGTCTCATCCTTTTGGGAGGGGGGAGCGTGATGGTGTATATATAGGCTCACCGATTCCTAAGAGGGTCATCGTCGATTGTGGGGAACCGTTGATTTTGCTTACATGGATGATATTAAACTCGAGAGATGAGGCCCAATTAGGTGGTGATGCGGGCTAGAAGTTAATATGGTGAGTTGGAAGAGACGTAGAGTTGCATAGGGATGGGAAATAATGGTTGGATGGGGTGGAAGTGCATTTAATAAAGGCAATGGTGGTTGGAAATATTAAATGAGGGTAGGTGGTGAGTCTAGAAATGATAAATGGGAGATTTTGGGATGTAATTAAGGTAATAAATATGTTTAGGGATAATTACTAAGATTATGGGTGATACATGTAATTAGGGTGCATAAGGGGAGATGAAATATTTTGATAATGGAAACTATTAATGATGGGATGGGATCAAAGTGATGAGATATAATTGAGATAGGAAAATAGAAACTAAGGGAAATACATTTATTTAGGATGGAAATGGGCTGTTGAATAAGGACATGGGTTTGAGTGTGCATAATGACGACGAATGGGCAAGCGAACATGAAATGGGGGGTTAGTGAACCAAATTTTGGTGTCTACACCTATATTAAAAATTTTCATTTAGTGTCAGGATCCTTGACATAATTTGCCACATTAAATACTCTACATTAGGGCAATTTTTTGGTGACTTAGTGTTATTTTCATGATTATCTAATCCTAAAAGTGAAGCTAAGTTGAAAAAATCTACTAGTGCTAACTCCTTTGCCCGATAATTATTCCACCCTAGATGACATTGTTAACCCTACCAACCTCACTAGTAATTAAACAACCCTCCTAGACACCGCTACCCACCTTATTCTCCATTTTAGGGGATATAATAATAATTAGATGTTTTGTAGGGAAAGAGGTCATTAACAGGGAAGCTCTCTCTCAACTCTTCCTCGCCAGAAGAAATGAACATCCACATGCTTTTCACCAAGTCCATTGACATGAGAAACCACTTGTCTAACTCAAAAATAGAAAGTAGGAGACCAAACCCTTGCATTTTCCCCCAAAAATGTGTATAATCCTCAACTGCAAGAGATTAATGACCTTCACGACTTTCTCCATACCATCGCTATGCTCTGGTCTAATATAATGCTTTGTAACATTATACAATAAGTTTTTTTGGGAGAAATAGATCGTCAAATTCAACACAAAATAAAAACAACCTTTAATTTAATCAAACTCCTCATCTACATCTCCATGTAATAAATCCCAAACACAACCTTAGTCGTGTGTAACACTTCTCTAGACTAAACAACACAACAATTTACAATGAACAACAAAGAGTAAATATTCTTATCTAAACTAGTACAAATTTCTTAAACAAATATATTTGTAAAACACTAATAAATATCAATCTCAATCCATCACTTTCTTCGCAAGATTTCTTTTTGACTGGTGGTAGATAAAGCTTCAATCTAGCTACACAACAATGTTGGACTTGAAAAAATCTTTATAGAGAAAAAGTAAGTTCCAAACTCCACCACATGCGCAAGATATTGTAACTGTTTATAGCCTTCTTTGAGAAAAAATAAAAAATACCTTGTAATGGTAAAATGGACGTCAACAAGGCCAATAATTATTTGTTTATCCAAGGACATTACAGAGCCTCACCACCCACCATTATAAAATGCCTATTGGTGTTATAAAACTAATACATATATCTTAAGTAAATCTATATGAAAAATGCCAAGAGATATTAATCTCAAGGCCTTTATCCTGGATTTTTTGCATGCCATAATCACTAATAACTATGTTGCTTTCTTTGCACATCATTTTGTCATTGATTAGTAAAAAAATTGTTAATCTAGCTACCTCGATGTGAAAGCCAAAAAAAAACTTTTCGGAAAAAAAGAGAGCTCCAAACCCCACTCTATGTCCAAGGATATAATGATTTTTATTTAACTTCTAAAAAAAGGGGATAAACTTTTAAGTGACAATGAAATGGGTGTTAAATTTAGAGTTCAAATTAATTGTTAACAACTCAGGAAATTACACATCCACCTTTATATTTAAAACAAAGCAATAGAATGGGTACTCCTACCGAAGTAATTGAGTAATAGGGAAAGAATTGAATTGATAATGAGTTGGATTTCATTTACAAGTGTGTATTTTGTTTTAGGAAAAAAAAATCTTGTGATTGCTAAAAAAACAAGATTCGCGAAGCGGCCACATAGATTGCATGATGTTTGAATTGTAAAAAGGAATAGTAGTTGTATCAGGAGATCCCTTCATGATCTATTCGTTGAAAATGGAAGGAAAACAACTAATAGCAATGAAAATGGAAACAAAACAACTAATAACAATGAAAATGGAAACAAAATAGTTAATAACAAGTATTGAATAAGAACAATGATGGAAATAGAAAGCAGATGACGATGTCTCATCACTGAATTTAATAAAATAGTTACTTGGTGAGTAACTAGTAAAATTGTCTTTTGACTAAGAGCACTAGTTATGCATTCTTGCAAGATGAATAATTAGAAAAAACTGAAGCTCCAATATAAAAGTATTAGCATTGTCAAATTGGATATCGGAAATATAAAATATGCAAAAGAAAGGTAAGTCTCCTGATTACTATTTGCAATATAGAAAATCAATTTGCAATGTGAATAGACAAAAATCCAAGAAAACATAATTTTTCAAATGATATATATACCATTGCAATTGCATCTCATGTTTAAGGATTGCCAAATTACATGAACGAAGAAAAGAGTTTGCTTATCTACAACCAATTACGAGCAACCGCCATTATTGATCTTGCACCATCTAGACCCAACAACTAAAATAGATAAGTTTGGGAAGAGTTAGGTCAATGTGAATGCATACATTTTATATTACAAGATAGATAGTATAAAATAATCAACAAAATAACATAAAAGAGATTAAATTTCATAAGTTTGATTTTTGTGTTGTTAGGGGAAATAAAGAGCACAAGAGAATCGACAATTCTGGAAATAACTTTTGCATATATATATATATATATTATATATATTATATATACTATATATGATATATATATATATATATATATAATGGACTATGAAAATATTAGAATAAATTTGAGATACGAGGAACTACACAAACATGTATATATGCATAATAAAAGCTACAACTTTCTACAATTTGCATTGGCTAAGGATTGTGCGGGTGTAGTAGAAAACATGGTTTTTAAGGTTGGCCTAGGGGTTTTGTGAAGGTTGAGAGCAGTAACATAAGAGCCATGATTGCACCTGCCATGGAGTCTTTGGGTTAGATCCATCAGACATCAGGTAGTCAAAATAACCATATTGTTGTACCTCTTACTCTTATTTCAATGTCATTGTCTTCTAAAGCCGATGTTTTGGAATTGGGTATGAAACATGTGGGAGAAAATTCATGAGCTGGCTAGGATTTTAGAGCCTTGTGTGAGAGTGGTACTTAATGTGGGTCCTACTCATATGGAGAACTTTAGAAGCTTGGAGGAGGTTAGAAGTGCTGAAGGGGAGATTCTGCTTGAGGTGAGGCCTAGTGATATTTTTTTATTGAATGCAGATGATCCTTTGGTCTCGGGCCTTCCCATTGCAAATGGGGTGCAAAGAGTATGCAATTACTATTCTCTATTCTCTTCTTAATTAAATTTCATTTTGTAGTGAATATCAAATAATGTAAATATAATTGCTACAATTTATGGATTAGAGTTCCTGTAAGGCATTATATTTTAGATCTCACGCACATTCTAGTAGGGAGAACTCTATTATGTAGAGGTGATAGTGTTGGGGATTTTATGTTCGCAAAGCCGATATGATTCCTCATGTGACCATGAGTTATTCGTGTCACTTGGGTCTCATAGTTCCAAAAAATATCGAATTGGATCCACTAGACTATATGTCCACTAGTTCATACTTGATATTTTTAGTAGCATTCTAGTTATATCATAGATATCAGATGAAATTCATAAGGAATTATGACATCTAAGAGTAATTCTTAGGTCAATAAGTACACACACATGTGTGTGGTAAATTAAAACACATGCAGACTGTTTGGAAAAATGTTGCATACCTTTTAAGTTTTCTTTAAGCCATCTTGAGTGTCTTAGGACTTACATGGCTTATCCCACCACCAAGAACGTGAATATTTATTAGCAAGTTTCAACTTGACATTTTTAATTGTTTTCCACTCGGAGTAATTTTGAGTCACCGGATTCTGTAATGAATAGACTCTTTTGAGCTTGTTTTGGGGTGTATTCCACTAGGTTTGAAGTGGGCTTAATTATGGCCTTTTGAAGTCCCAAAAAAAATAAAATTTCACTTGAGATGAAACCGAAGGAAACACCCCTTGCCACTCCACTGTAAGATATATATAAGAAAAATGCCCTAAGATATTACTGGATTAACTAAATCAAAGCGACAACTCCAGTCTCAATAAATTCATTCATAAAGACAAGTCTGGTAGTTCACTTCTATCAAATGTCAGAATTGCCCTACCAAAACCTTACAATAAAGAATGATTTTAGACAAATCGAATTAATAAGTAAGGCCGTCAATTTTTTTCTTTTGCCTTCTACGATTTATTTTAATTTAGATACTATTATGGACTAGTACTAAAAATTGACCACAAACTGCTAAAAGATATACATGATCAAAGTAAACAATGAGATAACCTAGCGCTTATCCAAGCAAAGAAAAGCTACAAAGTAGTAGTACCTACAGAAGCAAAGGAAAAAGAACATGTTTAATAAAGATTTGCTTTTATAAACCACAAAAAACACTCCTTAGCATTTTAAACTTTTAATCAAAAAGGCATTGCAAAAGTCAAAAAGGAATGATCATAAGTAATAGTCTCATTTGAAAATTCACTGAAAACATACCGATATGCATATTGATGGCAGGAATTTTACAAAATTGCAACCAGATGCACATGTAAAGAAGTTTATTAAGATCCACGAGATCTAATGGTTTATGAATTATGAGAGTCTAGGTGAAGTTATTCTCTTAGAGGTTCACCAAAGCTTATTTTCTACTTTATAAATACAAATAGTAATAAAAAATTAAAGGATAATTATGTTTCTTGAAACTGACCAACAATAAGGATCCGACGCAAGCACCCCATGATAGTTATTCACCATTGTTTCGTCCCTTCTTTGCATCTGGATATTTAGAATATTCATCTAACTCTGGTGATGAACTCACGATCTAATTTAAACTGGAAAAGAATCTTCCTTGCTCAAAACCCCTTAAAACTAGAAAAACAGGCTACAAGACAATGTGGGCACCAACAATTAATTCATGGAAGACCACAAGGACTTTAAAAAACCCTAAAATATGCATTAAAGGTAACCAAAATTTAAAACAACCACCAATGCAATGAGCCCTGCATGTGCAATGGATGCCAACATAATTATGCAAATACATCATATTCCAGTGCCCCCTAAGAACAAAAATTATGCAAATACCACTAGAGATAATTACCGTTGTACACTTAAATTGGCATAGATTATCGATAATTGTAATACCATCTCGAATAAACAACTCACAATATGAGCCCTTTCCTATCCTGAAAAGTGTCCCATACAGAGACAAATATGGGATTATGGCAGTAAAAAATTGTCAGCAATTGAGAAATTCATTACAATCTACAACCAAATTTAGAGAAGGAAAGAAATTGAAATTTACATTAATTTCTGTGCTAATAACCAAAAGAAAAGGGGAAGCAAGATGTAGAAACCTAGAATTGTGTGGCGGTGGTGTGCAAATTGATGCATAATAGATTTTTTTAAAAACAAATTAGATGAAATATTTAATAAATGGGTACAACAGTTTGTCAACGTTAATGCACTAGTCATAAACATGACATGGGAATATTTAGTCAAGATTTTTTTGTTCTTAATATCAAAATCTCATTTAAAGATTAAAACACATGTCTTTATAAGAATATGAGTTTTTGTTTTTTTAAAAATCAATGGTGGAATAAGGCCTTATATTTGTCAAATTGACACTCGCTAACCAATACATAAATAGTTAAATGACTTATTTACATTAGAAAAATATTTAAATAAAATATAAACATTTGAAAGTTTAACACCGAATGATTTTTTTTTACTTTAATTGGTGGGTTGGAATTTGTTTTTATTTGCATGAAAGGTATAATATTCATGATGGAGGCAAGAACTAATAAATCCATATGAAAATAATAAATAATTGAACATAGGTACGAATTATAGATAATTACTATTAGTATTATTTTTTGAATGGACAAGAATAAGTTCCTAAATTAATGAAAATAGAAAAAGAATGTATGGTTCACAAACTGTAGATAAGGAGACATCACTATTTCGCGATTCGTTGCAAATCTATATTCTTTTAGCTAATAAGAAGAGAGTAAACCACAATATTTTGTTACACTGATTATGTAATCAAGTCACTCTTATTCAAATGGTTAGCAAATTATGTTTCACACATGATAATTAGCAATATTCCAATCTCAAAATGTAATAAACATAGGTTTGTAACCCAATATTTTAGGGAAAAGTGTAGAGGTTACTATTAATATTTTTTTTCTTACATCAAATGTATGTAAATTATCCATTCTTATGTTTTATATAACATCAATATTTTATTTAATAAGATAGGAAATGTACTTTGAGAAATATCGTTCCTAAGGCACGAGTAATCACAATCTTGCCTCTACGTACCTAGAAAATAGTTTTTCTACCTAATTGGGGCACATGAGAGATATTGTGGTTTCACTAATTGATGGGAATCAAAACTAAATTTAATTATCCTTAGAAGCCCTCTCCCCTCTTTAAATTTAGATATATAGTTTTGGCTTTCCATGTGGAACCTAGAAGAGATAATTAGATAATGAAGCAATTTTAGTTTTTTTGCTTTCATATGAGTAATGCAAAATCATCTTGGGAAAATGCAAAAGAAAGTAGAAAATTAGGAGAACAAGAAGTCTTCAAATGTAAGCGCCCTCAAAAAGCATATAGATCCGAGTTTTTTGGCACCAAAATCTCTCTCATATGGCATGGTGGGATGATTCTTTTTGTGGCTTCACTGGCTTACTATGAACTTTCCAAGGATGAACAAACAATTCAAAATGATCTCAGACACCATGAGGTTCTTTGTTCATGCACCATGGTGTTCAGTGTGGCCAAATTCCTTAAGGAATGAGTGACATATCATTCGTATTTGGGCGCAAGGCATTTTTTATATGACAACAATGAGGATAACCTATTAGAAACTGTGGTTGGTTTGGGAGGCAAGTTCAACGTGAGCATGCAACTATGGCCATGAATAAAGACACATGAAGTCAAATTTTCATATTGTGCTCTGCTTACCAGAATAGATGCCAATGGATTTCATTTACAAATGTGGATGATTTTTTTCCTCTCTGGAGAGGTCATTTTTTTTGCAATGAGGATACCCAAATCATCAAAGAGAATACCCAATTTACAAAGACGATACCCAATTCATAAAATAAGTAAACAAAACTAGATCCAGATCAAACCCATCACAGATGGTTCAAAAGGCATTAAAATCATTGGTCACTGAGAGGACTAAGAATATCAAAGAATATGATTCAGTTGGTAAGATCTAGGAAGGACAAATCTCTATAAGGTGCAATAAGTTTGGGCCATCAGGGCTAAAAGTGTACCTTGAGAGAGGATTCACACAAGGATAAACATATAAAGAAAAGGGGAAACAACACCACAATTCCATGATATTGCTTGAAGCACTTTTCTCTTCTTTACTTTATGTTATTTATCATTTCCAACTGAAACCAGGCTAGAGAATGAAACACTTGAATCTCTACTAGGCAATAATAAACCATTACAAATAATAGGTGTGGAACACATTCAAGTCAAAGTTTAGGAGGATGACCGAAAAACAATGATTTGTGCACTAAGATTTGTGTTGTACGAGCTCGATGTGTATTTTGTTACAGGTGACACATTTTAAAGATAACGAGCCTCTTAAATCTTTGTTCTCAATGAAGTGATTGCAAAGTCGCCAAGCATCAATATGACGACCTTTGTGACATCCTCCTCTAATACTATCTCCACCTTGTTTGTGGGCTCCTTGGTTATCTTGTTGCTAGTGTATGGGTTGGACCTTCTACACCCGTGGAAAACAACTTTGCTTAGCACAAGAAAAATAAAATAACTTAGCAACTTGCATCAAGAATGAGGCTTTTGCCTTTTCTCGCAAATAGAGAAAACCAAAATGCCTGAACAAGCTCTATAAAAGACAATATGTATCAAAACCAAACAACCAAGAAAAAAAGTTTTGGGAAGTATGCTCAAACTTTGATAATGCATTCTAGCTGTAATCACGAACAATCCATGCTAACAAATTTGTTACCAGGAATATCAAGCCCATACATAGTAAGGGATTTGTGGATTTAATACCAGAATGTTGTATAGTGTTTGACTCACGTAGAATAGATAGATATTAAATGTGAACCCCTGCAATTTTGATTGCCACATATTAATGATTGTTTATGACAACCTGCAGAAGGAAAGACGATGCTTAAAAATTTACAGTATTACAAAACTTACCGCAAATATTTTCAAAGTTATGATTGCCTCAATATCCACAAATAATAAAGGGTGGGAGTGTATCATCTAATCAAATATTAGACAATTTTTTTATTACAATTAGATATAAAGTATGTATTTTCTTGAAACTAAACTCAAAAGATAATGCAAAAAAAAATTGAATGACAGGGTGAAGACAATATACCCTTGGGCAATATACTCATAATTTCACTGTTAAAAAAAAAAATAGTAAACTCCCGTGGCGATCCTAGTCAGTTTTCCCGCCAAAATATTTCCCGCCAATATGCATCATCAACAAAAAGCTCTTCAATCCCCTTCATTTTAACACTGTGAGCGAGTTTATTGTGTGCATTGGGTAACTTCACACCAATCTATTTCTTCCTTCCAATCTTCTACAGATTTGTGTTTTCCTTCATTGGCCAAGCAAGCTCACTTAGTCTATACTAATGGTAAGTAGTCTCTACAATCTCAGTCACTTTTTATCAACGAAAAAATGCTGCTACTGTAATGGGTTATAGGCTAAAGTTGTTTTGAATCTATCTGCTAACTACCCATAAAAGAATTTGCATTTGCCCTATTGTGTTATGGGATCAAAACCCATTGTTAATGGGTGATTTATATCATTTGAGCGATTGCCATGGAAAATGCTATGCAGGATTCTGAAGCATCAACCCCTGGATCCCCAACATCTGGAGGAGGGTTTAGTACAGACCGCCTTCCTCCAACAACAAGCAGAAGCAGTCCAAGGCATAGGAGTTCCACCCTATCAGTATCAGACGAGGCAGAGGTCGATCCAGAAATTGTGGTGGATGACATTGATGCAGGCGATGAAGAGGAAGAAGAGGGGGAAGATCTCTACACTGACAATTTCATGCAGCAGTAAGTTCTCTTTTTAGGTCTGTTTTTCAAAGGATGTTTTGATAAACACATCTAAGGCTACACGCATACCCACTTTCAGGGTACTCAACACACAATATGGGTTCACCCACACCCACACTCACTCTTAGGGGATGCACCACACAACATGTACATCCATTTGGTTTAAGTCTCGGGTCTGAAGGGTATCTATTCCATCAGAGTTGTTTTGGAATTGCATCGGCAGAACTTCATACCCTCGGAGAAGATTGTCCTCTCAAATGACAACATTATTTTGGGGTGCCAGATCTCAACTAGGATTGAATACTGTTGGGCATATGGAACTTCACTAAACTGTCCAATGATCTCTAAGGTCTTGTTCACTAGTTTATTAACCTGTCTGCAGCTGTGCTACTGAGCCTGATTCCTGTCTGGATCTTTATCTTTGGGCCTCACCACTGCTATTTATATCTGTACTCCTATTCTATGGCTAGGGTTTACATGGGATGGCTTTACACCTCTTGCGCCCTCAGTGTTTTATTGTTTTAGCTCGACTGTTCTTCTTAAAATCTCTTTTGGTAGCCAGAGAAATTAAGAAATACCCAGCCCCTGGAGCAGGGATGCACTAGCTCAGGATGTTAGTGGGTGGGTACTAATATATTTTCTATCTTCCTTTGGCGAAGGAGGGGGACATTCGCTTTTACAGAATTAAAATCTGTATTGCCTCATTCTTTACTGAATTAAAATATGAGATCTGACCATATGTTGTTACTGGAAAGGTAATTGCCATATCTACAGGGCCCGTATATAGGCTGGTTTACTTGCAGTCATGGATACATGCCTCGTCTCTGCGGTCCCACTGTGTTGTTCAAGGCTTAAGCACCCATGCTTGGGGGGGTTTTGCGTTTCTGATGACATCTCTGCAGAATTTGTCCATTGTCAAGTTTCAAGGATCCAAGCTAGTTGGTTTTTCCTTTTCCAATGTTGTGCATGACTGTTGTAAATGCCATGATTTGGGTTTTGTTGTATATCTAATGTGTTAAAGAGGGGGAAATGCATTTATAATTTCCTTTCTCAGGGACTACCAACGTCTGGAGGCCCAAGATAGATACGAGTCTGTGGATTTGGACGACGAGCTGCAAGATGAAAGAAGTTTTGACCAGATTATGGCAGATCGTCGAGCAGCAGATGCTGTGCTTGATGCAAGGGGAGGTGGTACTGTTAACAGAAAGCTTCCTAGGATTCTTCGTGATCAAGGTAACTTGTTCTTCATTGGAATTTTATTTGGTATGATTCTTCCTATAGGCAAAGTGTTTTCAGCCGCTTCTTTGCTTTTGTTAATTTGTTTTAAATACAGATGATGATGATATGGAGTTTAGACCACGTCGTAGACAGCGTGTTGAACCTCCTGTTACTGACCAAACTGAGGAGGAGCCATATGAGGTATGTTTCTATGATCATTACCCCATTCCTGATTGCAACATCTGAATTATCATGTACACTATTAGTCTTTCCACTCCAATTGAGAACGAATATTCTGAATCTTTTTAATACATACCTAATTTGTGCATGACTATGGTTAAGATATCAAAATATGGCATATTTGATGAATTTAGACACCTGGACCATTCATGCATTTGTAAATAACATGGCTCACTTGATGTGGTTTGATAGTTGAAATTGTCAGCTTCCTATACATCAAATTTTTTTGCGTCTCTTTGGAACAATACATATTCGAAATATGACACTTTTCGCAGTGGTTCAAGACTTTCAGTTGATCAATTGATAAAATTCAACTTCTCAGTTCTCCTAGGATGCTATCAAACCTTTATACATGAAGGCATCGTTTCTATAAGTTTTGTTTTGTTTCTAGGGAATTTTTATTGCCTTCTACCTTGTGTAGATGATGGGAATTCTGATTTTTTAAGTAATTGCTAAATTTTGCAGGAGGAGGAAGATGAAGAAGGAGAATATGAAATGTACAATGTTCAAGGAACTTTAAGAGAATGGGTCACTAGAGATGAAGTTCGGCGCTTCATAGCAAAAAAGTTCAGACAATTTCTAGACAGCTACGTGAATCAGAAGGGTGGAAATGGCGAACTAGAGTATGTTCGACTAATCAATGAGATGGTTGCTGGTGGGTTTTATGGAGTCCTCTGTCTAGCTTGGCAACATACTTTGTTTTGTTTTTACCCTTTTGAAAGATGCCCAGCTGCTTGTTCACTTGTAAGATGTTTCCAATTAATTTAATCAAATCATATTTGGTGATGTAATATCTCTGGCATTCTCCATGTCACTTCTAATCCCTTTTTGATTTGTGATCTTGGCTTCAGCAAATAAATGTAGTTTGGAGATTGACTACAAGCAGTTCATCTTCACACATCCCAATATTGCCATTTGGCTAGCTGATGCCCCTCAATCCGTGCTTGAAGTGATGGAAGAAGTAGCTGAAAATGTTGTATGGCGACTGCATCCAAACTATAAAAACATTCATGATAAAATATATGTTCGAATTACAAATTTACCTGTGTATGATCAGATTCGCAATATAAGGTGTCTTATTTTGACCTTCTTGACAAGGTTCTTAGTTTATTTTATATCAGATTCAGTTTATTGGATGTAAAATGGCTTTCTAAGATTATGTATTGTCTTTCTTCGAATAGGCAGGTGCATTTAAATACTATGATTCGCATTGGAGGGGTGGTGACCAGGAGATCTGGGGTTTTTCCTCAATTGCAGCAAGTCAAGTATGATTGTAATAAGTGTGGCTCAGTTTTAGGACCTTTCTTTCAAAATTCCTACTCTGAGGTGAAAGTAGGTTCTTGTCCCGAGTGCCAATCAAAGGGGCCATTCACAGTTAACATTGAGCAGGTTAGCTGTTGTACTATTGAAATTATAGAGTGCAAAATCATTTTCTCTAATTTCATATCGTGTTGAATAAATTAGTTTGTGGTTAAAAGATGAATGTGAGCAGATGCATGATTGTACAATGGGATACAGTGCTCACTTGTTATTTCCTGCTTTGTGGGTAAATTTGATTTCAGGGAACCTGGTTGTTTAAGAAATTGCTATTAAATATAGCAGAGTTTGGATTTTGTGATTACTTTATTAGTTCATGTCGTTTACATAATGACTTGTCTTAAGTTTCTCTATTTTGCTTGCCCACTAATTAGCTCCTGTTTAAAGCATTCACTTTTCAGTTTTACAAAGCAAATGCATCTTTAATAGCATCAAGCAACATCATAATTGTACTAGCCGAACATCATAATTATAAAGATTAACTTGCCCCATAAAAACTACAGAAAACTTAAAAGCCAGCCTCTGAGCATGTGCCTTGAAAGGCGAGGAATTGTTGTTTGACACTGATTCAAGGCTTTTCAGCTTTCACATCTTGGATGACAAATGGTAATGTGTGTCTGTATTTGTGCCTCTACAGACAATATACAGGAACTATCAAAAATTATCACTTCAAGAAAGTCCTGGCATTGTACCAGCTGGCAGGCTTCCGAGGTACAAAGAAGTCATTCTCTTGAACGATCTTATTGATTGTGCACGCCCTGGAGAGGAAATAGTAAGTGTGCAATCACTTTTTATTAGATGCTAACATACGTTTTTTTAGAAATCACTTATAACAGGTCTAATTTTACATGATTTGTTTCAATTTTATTGCAGGAGGTGACAGGCACATATACCAATAATTTTGACATGTCACTAAACACCAAAAATGGCTTTCCAGTTTTTGCAACAGTAGTTGAAGCAAACCATGTTACAAAGAAGCAAGACTTGTTTTCTGCCTATAAACTCACTGACGAGGATAAAGCAGAAATTCAGAATCTTGCTAAGGACCCTCGCATTGGAGAAAGGGTTAGTGGTTGCTCTTACTTAATGCACGTTGTAACTGATAGGAATCCCTAGTCTTAAATTCTTCAAAGCACTAGAGCAAAAACAATTGTTGTTATTGTCAAGCCTAATGTGGAGTATCGATTTAGTATGTCCAAACTGTAATGTACTCTTCATGAGTAGATTTTCTTTCCCAGATGTTTTCTAATTTTTTTCGCATTTGTCAATTCTTCGCCATGTGAGTATAGATTATAAAATCTATAGCTCCATCTATTTATGGTCATGAAGACATTAAGACTGCTATAGCTCTTGCAATGTTTGGGGGGCAAGAAAAGAACGTGAAAGGAAAGCATCGTCTCAGAGGAGATATAAATTGTCTCCTCCTTGGCGATCCAGGAACAGCAAAATCTCAATTCCTCAAGTAAGTAAATGTTAATTTTGTCATGTGTCTGTACTTCAAAACTAGATGTGAAATTTAGAGAGCATAAACAAGTACCTTGTCTTTTATGTACAAACTTCTGGGATGAATATCTAATCTCTTGCAAAATCTTTTTTAATTCAGATACGTGGAAAAAACTGCTCAGAGGGCTGTATATACAACAGGAAAGGGTGCCTCAGCAGTTGGGCTCACAGCTGCAGTGCACAAAGACCCTGTAACACGGGAGTGGACATTGGAAGGAGGTGCATTGGTCCTAGCTGACAGGGGTGTTTGTTTGATTGACGAGTTTGATAAGATGAATGACCAGGACAGGTGCTTATTGAAAGACCTAAATATTTTATAAGTTTGTGCAAGCTCTCATTTGTTTTGTAAAAACATGGTTTTTTGGATTGTTAAATATCATATTGCTAAAATTTAGATCATTTGAATGTGCACTTTATAGGGTGAGTATTCATGAAGCCATGGAGCAACAGAGCATCAGTATATCCAAAGCTGGAATTGTAACATCATTACAGGCACGTTGCTCTGTTATTGCAGCAGCTAATCCCATAGGTGGAAGGTAGGATCACATTCTGATGCCCATTACTAATGTTTAATTCACAACCATAAGAGTGTTTTGTGTTGCTTATTATTTTAATGGTCTTTAAATGTTCTTCATGAACAGGTATGACTCATCAAAAACATTTAGTCAAAATGTGGAGCTCACGGATCCTATTCTCTCTCGTTTTGATATCCTCTGTGTTGTGAAGGTGAATCCTAGCCCAAACCTAACCATCTAAACAGTGTTCTTTTTTTGTGTGACCTTTCTTATTTTACTCGTGGCATTCTAGTATATAGTGAATGTGTCCTGGAAAAGTAATTCGTTCATTTGACTGTTATTTGTTTAACTATGTGTTTCTTGATATTTCTTGCAGGATGTTGTTGATCCTGTTAAAGATGAGATGCTTGCAAGATTTGTTGTTGACAGCCATGCCAAGTCCCAGACAAAAGGCTCTAGTACAGATGAGGCACCTGCAGGACTTTCTCAAGATGAATCCTCACCTTTGGGGAGTGCTACTGATCCAGAGGTTCAAGTGATTGCTTTTTGTGTTGGCTGATCGGAAGGGTTGTTTTTCTTAGCGAACAAGTTTGTTTTATTGTCTACTTATCATGCATCATATACTGTCCTTCCAGATTTTATCTCAAGAAACATTGAGGAAGTATGTCACTTACGCAAAGCTCAACGTGTTCCCTAAATTACAAGATGTGGATTTGGAGAAATTGACCCATGTGTATGCAGATCTGCGTCGAGAATCTTCGGTATCTGCTCATGCATTGATAGAGATTGCATGATTGTAATAGCACTCAAACTATTAGCACATTTAATTCTTTTTACTAATTTGAAGTCGCTGCTGTTTTCTGGTTGCAGCAAGGCCAAGGAGTTCCAATTGCAGTAAGGCATATTGAATCAATGATAAGAATGTCCGAAGCACATGCTAGGATGCATCTTAGGACTTATGTGGCCGAAGAGGATGTAGATATGGCTATCAGAGTCCTTTTGGACTCATTCATTTCAACCCAGAAGTATGGAGTTCAGAAAGCTTTGCAGAAGGTATACTACTGAAATATGTTCAGGATATATTTATATCTATAGGCTAATTAAAGTTTTAAAATTCCAGCTGACTCCATGTTATCCATGCTTGGGCAGAGTTTCAAAAAGTATATCACTTACAAGAAGGACTATAATGAGCTACTGTTGCATCTTCTTCGAGGGCTTGTCAAGGATTATTTACGGTTTGAGGAACTTGTGTCTGGTACAAGAACTCGCCTCAATCAAGTTCAGATCAAAGTGCAAGATTTAAGGAATAAGGTTGGAAACTCATTCTTCACACATGATTTTAGTTGCTTACAGTTCGTTGTACTTAATCATTAAGATTTGAATTATGCTTAACAAGACATCATTGCTTGGTTGCAGGCACAAGAGTACGAAATCTTTGACTTAAAGCCTTTCTTCAACAGTAGACAATTTGCAAGGGCTAATTTTACTCTGGATGAAGCGGAAGGAGTCATAAGACATCCAGTTGCTTGAGGAGAGGTGGTCTTGTCCTTATGCTATGTGTATATTATTAAGTCCATTATGGATTGTTTTTCTTTTCTTTTGATGCTGAGTGTCCAGGCCACTAGCATAGGCAAGTGG